>CANUEP010114319.1:0-63438 GCA_947857235.1 Jatropha podagrica | reverse complement strand
TCACTTTGTTAGATTAGAGATAAGGTTAAATAGATTAGAGATAAGATTAAATAGATTTATCCTTATCACTTTGTTAGATTAGAAAGTATATAAATACCTCTGTACCTATACGTATGATAGTGTGAATAAGAATATTTTCCTTCAGAATTCCTCTCTAAGTTTTCTACAGTTTGGTTTCCTCGCACGGTGGGTGTAGCTGCTGACAGGAAAGAAGGGCTGGGAACAAGTACCAATCTCCATTGGAAGAGTGTAATGAGGGCAAGAGCTGCACAAAATGAAAATGAAGGTGATAATAGGCTCATGTTTTTGGGATTGAGTAAGTGGTTATTTGCCATTTAAATTTCAGTTTTCAACTTCAGCAGGCAATATATGTAGTCACCAGGAACTCTTTCTAAACCTTTCTTTTTGGTAAACAAATTAAAAAGTGAGAATTTTTGTTTGGTTTGTTATGGAACTTCTTGTTAACTCATATGATCTGTCAGTTCAACACGTCAGTTGACTTTGACGGCATCAAGATTTCCATACATACCTCTGGAGGTTAAGAACCCAAATAATACCCTCCCTCTCACAATAACATATTTCAAAATTATGAAATTGCCCAATATAAGTGCCTAATAATTCTTTTGTTTCAAGATTTGATTAATAGTAAAAATGAATATTTCTTGATAGAGATTATTGAGTTTTGAAGAGGGAGAGTGATTTGAATTCAGTTCAAAGTAGTTTTCATAAGACAGGATTAAACTATAATATAGACCTCAATGACTGAATAATTATTTATCCTAAAAGATTACAAAGGTTTGGGAAATGGAAAACGGTGTCGTTCGACGTTGTTGGAATTGAAGGATCACTGCAATATTTGTTCACCAGGTGCCATCACTTGTTAAAATTCTGAATTTTTTTCAAAGTCTCAGTAGCTATTTGGAAAATTTAGCAAGCTTTTGGGATACAGCTTAAATTAAATGAAATCAACTGTTTAATATTCTTCATCAAGTTTTTAAGATGTTGAGCAACAGATTCATTTCCTGGAAAATGGATATGCAAAGCATATGCATTCCTATCTCTATATATAGTATGCAGTTTCTCTTACGTAAGAACAAGAACAAAATGCAGCTGTTTGATATTTGGATCCTTTTTATGTCTTTCAATTATGCACTAATGGCTGTGTCTGTTGTTAATATAAATTACCCAAATTTTGCAGGTGAGCCCGACAATGAGGAAGAGATTGAAAGGAAACTAATTGACAGGTACCCTTTTACTCTTCATTTCTTTTACTTGAATTGCAATTGTAAGGCCTTCGCTTCGCTTTGGACTCAGGTAACATATTTATGTTTCTACTCTCTGGATTGTCGCTTTATGTTCCTCTATTGTTTAAATTGAATTATTATTGGTGACTCTGTAAGTATGTTCCACTGCATGATCAATGGGTTTAAGGCTATCCTGTAGTCAAAAATATAATTTTTGCACTTAGCTTATGGTTTGCCTAAAAGGAACCAGATGGATACTGATCTCACAAAGGTACACTATCGACTGTCTTGCTTTCTATAATTCACCTGCAAAAATATGCAGTTCTCTTGCCTAGTTGTGTCCATATGCTAGCATATATTTTTTTCTATGGAGAATTGATGCACTGATGTATATAACCAGATAACAATGGAGGGGATAAAAAAAGGAAAAGAAAACAACACAAAAAGAGATAAAAAAAAAAAAAAAAAACTAGATACCATTTATAGAAATAAAAGTTCAACCAATAAAACGTTGGTTACGGTGATTAGCAAATTCAATCCCGTAAAAGCAAAAATATAAGCTTAATTCTCATAAAAATGAAAATACAAGCTCAATTTCCGCTGAAAGGGTTAAAAAAACTTTATAATGATTAAATATCGTAATTATATGTATATATATAAGAGTTCAGAGATATATGGAATCAATAATCATCATATTTTGTCAGTTACTTGATAGCCAAGGCCACGTTTAGTTCCACTAAGGTTCAATTCCATTAAGCAAGGTGTTCATGGGTCGGTTTGGTTCGATATAAATATAATAATTGAATCAAATTTAAAGTGGTGGTTTGAAAAAAATTAAAATCAAACCAAACCATCAAAAAGTTTAATCAAACTAAACCTTTAGCATCGATTTGATTTGATTTGGTTTGATTCAGTTTAGTAGTTTAGGTGGTTTGAAAAAAAAATTAAACTTCCTCGTTTATCTAATTAACAAGAAAAAAAAATTAACATTATACAAAATATGAAAAATAAATCCATAAAAATTAAGCCATAAAATACATATGATTTTGAATAGCTATTAAATTTTTAAATTCGAAAAATATATGTTCAATAAAATAATAATTAAGTAATTTACAAATATAAAATTTAAATTTTGATCAAATTACATCTACTACTAAAAATAAAAAAATTATATTTTTAGTCATATATATATATATATATATATATATATATATTGTCACACCCTAATTTTCAATGGTGCGACGGTTCGAAGATCTTAATACATTACTCATCTTTGATATTTACTCAAGTGAACCTTAATTAATTTATTTATTAAATTCTTAGAATCACTGAGAATATTCTTTCTCACACTCTATATGGATAGTAGTACTCTCTCAATACTGCTAGAATAAAACTTACACACGTCCAATACTAATATCATCCACAAAGATTCTATGGAGCAACTATAGATTATATAATTTAACAATAATATTTACATTGATCACAAGCTTTTTGTTAGAAGAAGGAATCAAAAAGCTGACAGACTAGGATCACATCTACCTGAAACCACAGATGCTTGAATAAGTCGTCAACTCAATCATACTATAGTGTCATATAGGTAGTGTGTACAATGAAAAATATTTCAAGGTTCAACATTTATCACAATATCGGATGGTAGTACTATTATTAGCTCATCAGAAATAAATTCGTATGAAATGATTCATAATAATTGGATCAATATCACAAATGAGATATCAAAAGGGTTTCATAGTAATCATATCAATATTACAAATGAAATATCAATAGGGATTCACAATATTCAGATCAATGTCACAAACGAAATATCACTAATATGACAAATAATCATATATATAACCCTGAATAAAACAAATCACTATGCATATTCCAATGCTATCACACATATCACATATTAGGGCAGTAATTTCTCCTTTTTATCATAAATTTCTATGTGTACATAGCTTGATAGTATAACCTCCATCAAGACTATGATTCTGTCATATTGGCTAATTAAATGGCTTGGTACAATCAAAACAAGCATAGAGGCCATATAGGTTTCAGAATTCACAATTTCAATATTGCAATAAATAAATTGTTTCAATACTAGCAATGATATGTAATTGATCAAAAGTTTCAACACAATAAGAAAGGTTTAAACACTATAACTCACCTTAAAAATGAGAATTTGATTCCTCTCGATCACTTATAATTTAAAAAAGATTTCGTAGTAATCCTCGACCTATATTCACATTTAAACATATATTTCATTTTTAGTTTTTTTATTGACATTCAATGTTTCTTAATATTTTTATTCATTAAATTTAAAATCTGCATTTTTAGGGACAGAAATTATGCATATTAACCTTTATATTTATTTACTATACATTCATGTTCATAGCTAATTTACTCATATGTTAATATTCTCAACTTAGTGTAAATCTAATGAAAAGCAGAATTTTCAAAAATTAATACACTTGTCTTTCCTTTTTTTTTTTTTTAACTTAGATGATGATTCACTTGGTTTTTTATGATAATTGATTTCTAATAATTGTTAGATTGATTGAAAGAAAAATGTGAAATGAATAAATTAATGTGAAAAAGAGAAAATTAAATTTGAATGAAGGTGTGAATCAATAAAAATATAATCTTTTCTTAAATACACATGTCTCTTTTTCATTAATTAGAAATTGAATTATTTGCTATCTTCTAACAAATAATGGAGAAAAGATAATGAAATGGGAATATTATGTTTGAAATGAAAATATGAACAAATGAAAAGATGATTACTTTTTTAGTACACTTATTTTCATAATTTAGAAGCACATAATAGAGAAAAGAAAATGAAATGGGAAAATTACGTTGAAATCAAAATATAAACAGATGGAAAGATAATTATTTCTTCAGTACATTTATTTTTATAATTTAGAAGAATAAATTATGTATTATATTGTGCAAATATTAAGCTACTACTTGTAAGAATAAAATTTTTTTTTTATCTCCTTTAGTCACTTTAGTTAAGTAGTAGTCTAGATGCCCTTTTTAGTCATTTTATATTTTTATTACTTAACTTATTTGATTTAGAGTTTTATTCTTTTAAATTCTTAGATTAAAATATATGTATATATATTTTTGTACATTAATATTATTATACATTTAATAGTTTTAAGATTTTCTATATTCATCTCTTTAATACTTTACAAATCTTATTTCTTTACATTTCAGTAAATTAAAGTAAACCCACTATAAAATTAGAAAATGATTGGATAATCATTTTATAAAATATTTTGATTTTCAAAAATCGGGTATTATATATATATAAATTTAATTTTACATATTTAATATTTTGAATATTTTACAAAATAATTATATAATTTATCTAATTAATAAGAGAGTATTATTTAATAAACTAATATCATAATTTACTTTCTAATATAAATGTCACGATCCAAAATCGAGGGCCGAACCGATACTAGGACCTAGATAAATTTAAGGCCCATGAGGCCCGTAATAAGTTTAAACTATTAAAACTCATTTCTATTATCATTTGACTAAGGGAATAGTAAGCCCATATTATAATATTATTCTTAAATTAATCAAAGTTAACATTTTTTATCCAGCCTTAATATTAAATAATGTTCATAACTCGGGACCATATCCATTTAATAGGAATACATTCTCATATAAACATTTATTTGTCATAATATGATCAAACTATTCCTATCATGTAGTCTCAAAATTTTCAAAAAAACACTCCATAATTTTTTTATAATCACATGATAATTTTCTTTTACATAACCAAATATTAATTAAACATCCTAACTGCGAAATAAAATATGCAGAAAATCACAATTATTAACAAATAATTCATACTAACATATTCAAATTTCTGCGGAGAACGAAGCAGAGTTTTATGAACCAACGATACTTTTTTTTCCTAAAAAATGTTTATAAAGAGAGGTGAGTTTCACTAAACTCAATGAATAATAATAAATAAGCAAACTCACATATTCAGGCAGTATACTTTCATAATATATAAAATAGATATTTTTTTCATAACATCAGCATCTTCAAATAAATCACATTCAAATATTCATAATATGATTGGTCAGTGAGGTCACAAATCCACCTATTGGCCCTCGGCTAATTTTCATTATAATAATATACATATATCGGGAATCCTCTATACCTGGCCCACTAACCCATAGTGACACACGTCGTCTCAATTTTCACCCAGATATAAAAGCACATTATTTCACATCGCAATTATTCACCAAATATATTCAATACAATAAATGCAACATATGAATGTAATCAAGGACGAAAATCTTATAAATTTATGGAACCGAAATATTATATATCAAAAACTTAGATTATAGAACTGAAATATTATATTTGGAAGATGTATATCAATATAATAATAAAAATAGAAAATGATTCATGATTATTTTAAATAATATAAAGAGTATATGGTATGCATATGAAATACATGTATGCAGGATGGTGTGCACCATTTATTATTATTCACAGTGACCGCAAAATAAATTCAGATTTGTCTTGAATTTTGATTTGGAGGAGCAGTAGAAGAATTTAGCCGATCTAAAAGACACATATAGTAGGAAAAATATAATCAGATAAACGATTCTTTTAATTAAAAAATTAATTAATTAATTTAATAAAACTATTTGTTTATTTTATTTTTCTGACTAAATTTATAATATTATTTTCACAAAAATATAACTATTCACCTATTTTAATATAATCCAATTTTTTAAGATAATCATCTTGTATACTAAACAATTATTCAAATAATAATTATAATAAACTCTATAACTATTATAAACCTTTAATTCAAAAATCCTCAATTATATATTTCTATTAATTCACTATATAACCTTACTATTTATCAGTAATTAATTTATTTACTTATTTTGTATCTAGTCTAGATATCAATTTTATTTATTTCACCATAAAATATATTTATACTCCAAATTATAATTTAACACTAACAATAATAATAATTTCTCAATAATATTATTTATTTAACTCACCACATGTATATTAATCAATTCTATCAAATGTTCGTCCTTATATTAACTATCATCAAAATACTCATTATAATATATTTTTCATTTATTCAACTTGAATAAACAGTTTAACTTCAAAATTATCACATTTAAATAAATTTTATTTATTTTAATCTTTTAACCAATAATTTCTTTTCTGCAGAATATACCCACATATAAATATTTAAATCCATTAATTATCCGTTAATAATAATTCTAACTAATTAAAATCTTTAAATATAATTCGTTAGCAATTTTTATCAAATATTTATTTTCAATCCGAATTCACTTAAACTCAGTAATCATATAAATACACTTATTTCACCAAAATTTCATTTAACGAATTGATCATATCAACCTAATTTAATTCATAATTGATCAAATTCTCAAATACTTTAATATTTCAATACAATATTTTCAACCTTATCATTGAAATTCATTTTTTTACAATAATTCATTTAATCAACTAGATAATTAGTCATATTCTTTAATATAATCCATTTATTTGAAATCCTTCAAATATACCCATTAAACTTTACTAAATTAATTTTCATAATTTGAAATCTTAACATTAACTAATTAAATTCTATAATTAATTAAATTCTATAAATTCTCTCAAAACTAATTAAAATCCTTTAATCACTTTTTAATTCACTAAATCCTTAACTAATTGATTTTATCAAATTCTGTATTAATCATAACCATACAACTTGCTAATTAACCAAAGATACTAAAATCAACTAATAACCCAATAATCAATAATTTACTAAAATTCTAACTATATATCTTCTAAATTAATCAAAGTAATAATTAAATTTCTATAATAAACCAATTATCAAAATATTCAAATTAACTAATTACTCAATCAACTACAAAAAATTACTAATCAATCATCTAATAATATAATAAAATCAACTAATCAAAATACTAACAATTAACCAAAATACTAAAATTCAGCTAACTAATTAATTATCAAAAATTAACTAATTAGCTACAATTATTCCTCAAATATTAAAATTCATCCAAACAATATATAATCCACAAATTAATCTACTAACCAAAATAATTAACTACTCAAACCATAAAATCATTCAACTAAATATTCTAAAATTAACTAACTAATTAATAAAAAATTTAACCAAATAAATTCTGAAAATTATAAAATTAATACTCAATAATATAAAAATCCCGATGATCCTTGAATCGAAGAAGGAGGAGGAGGAGACGGTGGCCAGTAGCAAGCTAGGCTTGCTGTGGTTGCCGAAAACTGCTGCAACGGAGGAGATGGTGGCTGGCAGGAGACGAGCGTCTGGAGGTGCAGCTGGGTCTGCTGGTTCGCGCGTCAGAGGGAGAAGGGAAGAGCAGTGGCCGCGCGAAGAGGAGCAGGCCAGGTCTGAGGCAGCGTTGCTGGTGGTGCTGCGACGGTGGAGCTGCTGTGGCCGGCCTGACGTGGTGCTGGTGGTCTTTGCGCAGAGAGAGAGAGCTAGCCAGAGAGAGATGGAGACAGTGAGAGGAAGAGGGAAGAGAAGAGGAGAGAGAAACTGAGAGAGAGAGGGCTGGTCTGTGGTTGCCAGCGGAGGGAGAGGCTGCTGACTGAGAGAGAAGAAAGAAAGAAAGGAAATGTAGGAGGAGAAGGAGGTGTCGATGGAGAATGAGGAAGAACAAAAATAAAAAGAAAAGAGAGAAAAGAAAGAAAGAAAAAGGAAAAGAAGAAAAAAAAGTAAAATTATTAATAAAAACAAACCGTCTATTGATAATTCATCGGGGAGAAAAAAAATATTCCGCATAGTATGTTAAAAAATATTTGATTTGAATCTAATTTTAAATAATTCGGTCTAAAAAAAATTAGTTCAATTTTTATTCGATTAATTATTACTCAATTAATTTTAAGGTGAATCAAAATGGTTTTCGATTCTAAGCGTAGTATTATTGACTAATAATTTAATAATTAAATTTAAATAAAAATTATTTTGAAATAAAAATTTCGGGATATTATAATAAATTAATCAATACAAAGGAAATTTCCATTAAAAAAATTGGATTGAATTTACAAGTTCAAATAAATAAATATATAACTTTTAAATTCAATTCAATTTTTTTAATAGAAATTTTTATATAGCGGTTTGGTTCAGTTGGAGGCTAAAATTATAAACTGAACCAACAATTCGATTTTTTAATTTAATAAAATCGAACCAAATTATAAACTTTTTAAAATCGCGGTTTTAGATCTATTTGGTTGGAATTGGTTCAGTTTGGGAGGTTCATGAACACCTGTACCACTAACTAATTGTCAAAAAATAGATGAGCACCAATATCAATAATTAATTCTAAAATTTAAATCTTCTTCAACTTTCTTTTCTCAGTTTGAAGATGAGCGTTGAAAATCTCAACCTACCAATTCCTTTAAATTCTTGCACTTAAGTCCCAAGTAAATATTGTCTTCCCCATCCATGTTTTTGCCACTCAACAAACACTGCTTGCTAGCTAGTGTAGAAACCAAACAATCTAAAATTGGCCAACATATTCGAATTCCACATATGAGTTCAAGAGGTTCCCGGTCACTTTTCTGCATCCATGCAACCTTTTTTCTCCTCTCATTATTGGGCTCAAATTTGCCAGGCTCCAGTTGTTCATTAATCTCTATGCCACATGGAAATGAGACAGATCAACTAGCTTTGCTTGAGTTCAAGGCCAAACTAACTGATGACCCCCTTGGAGTGATGAACTCATGGAATGTTAGCACTCACTTCTGCCTATGGTATGGTGTTACCTGTGGTCGCCGGCACCAGCGTGTCAAAATGCTGAACTTAAGTTCCTTAAAACTTGCAGGTACCATATCACATCACATCGCTAACTTAAGCTTTCTAAGAGTATTAAATCTTCCAAATAATAGCCTCACTCAAGAAATCCCTTCAGAAATTGGTTATTTGCGCAGATTAAGAATATTAAGACTGCAAAACAATTCATTCAGTGGAAAAATACCTTCCAATACATCTGGTTGCTATGATCTTCGTCTTCTTAACGTTGGTCGAAATAAGCTGGTAGGAGAAATTCCTACAGAGCTTGGGACTTTGTCAAAGATTATGTTTGTCCTTTTACATCACAATAATCTAACAGGAAGAATTCCTTCTTCTTTGGGGAACTTATCATCCCTTGAGGCGCTTTGGCTCTATGAAAATAATTTGGATGGTGGCATCCCTAGTGTCCTAGGAAAATTGACAAATTTTACTGATTTCGTTCTGAGTGGAAATAAGTTTTCTGGACTCATCCCACCCTCACTCTTCAACTTGTCTTTGCTTGAAGCTTTTGATTTGTCATATAACAAATTTCAAGGGCGTCTTCCCTCTAACATTGGCATCACTCTTCCAAATATTCAACGGTTTTCTCTTTCATCTAATCAATTTATTGGGCCAATTCCAGTTTCAATATCCAATGCCTCAATGTTGGTTGAACTTCAACTTTCAGATAACAAATTTACAGGAGAAGTGCCTTCTTTGGAAAACCTACCTGGGCTTTATTTGCTTAGCATCTCTCTCAATTATCTTGGAAATGATTTGAACTTCCTATGCTCATTGACCAATACCACCAATTTACGATTCTTGGCATTAAATTTCAATAAATTTGGAGGAGAAATACCTGAATGCATCAGCAACTTTTCAACTGCTCTTAGCATGTTGTGGCTGGATAACAACATGATATCTGGAAGCATGCCCGATGGGATAGGCAAACTTGTCAACCTAGAGGATCTTCAGTTGTGGAATAATCACTTATCCGGTAATATTCACCCTTCTATTGGAAAACTACAAAAGCTAGTATTATTGAATCTAGCAATAAACGAATTCTCTGGAAAAATTCCTTATTCTCTAGGTAATTTGACATTGGTAACTGAAATGTATATGGCTAGAAATAATTTTCAGGGAACTATTCCTTCAAGTTTGGGAAATTGCCAGAATTTGTTAGCACTTGGCCTTTCCAGCAACAATCTTACTGGCCCTGTACCACCACAAGTTTTTAGCCTTGCATCCTTATCGATCTATCTCGACTTATCTAAAAATAATTTTGTTGGTGCTCTTCCCAATGAAGTGGGCAATTTGAAAAATCTTGGTCAGTTGTTTGTTCATGATAATATGCTCTCTGGCAAAATTCCATCCGGCCTTGGCGGTTGTGTAAGTTTGGAAAAATTGGACTTGCATGGCAATCACTTTCAAGGGTCCATTCCTCCGTCTTTGAGCTCATTAAGAGGTCTTCAAGTAATAGATTTTTCGCACAACAATTTATCAGGCAAAATTCCAGAATTTTTTGCTAGTTTTATTTTGCTGCTGAAGTTGAACTTATCTTACAATGATTTTGAAGGAATAATGCCAACAAAAGGATTGTTAAAAAATGCAACCATTACTTCTGTCATGGGAAATAGAAAACTCTGTGGTGGGATTCCTGAGTTTAAGTTGCCCAGTTGTAACTTCAAAAAGAATGTGAGTTGGACTGTTAAACTAAAGGCCATTCTTGCTACTGTAGCGGCGGTATTAGGAATGGCTTTGGTGCTTTCTGTTGTATTTCTTTCAAGGCAAAGGAAGAAACATCAGGAACTTCCTCCATCATCTTCACATGTTTCACTTTTGAGGTTGTCTCATCAAAATCTCCATGATGCTACAAATGGCTTCTCCTCAAACAACTTAATTGGTGTTGGCAGCTTTGGGTCTGTGTATAGAGGAATTCTGGAAAATGGTGGACCAGTTATTGCAGTTAAGGTGCTTAACCTGCGAAACCACAGAGCAATTAGGAGCTTCGTGGCTGAATGTGAGGCTTTGAGAAATATCAGACATCGGAATCTTGTAAAGGTGATTACTGCATGTTCAAGTATTGATCATCAAGGCAACGAATTCAAGGCTTTAGTTTATGAGTTTATGGCAAATGGGAACCTGGATGAGTGGTTGCATCCACCTGCTGCAAGTGATGGCAATCAAGAGGCACCACAGAATTTAAATCTTCTTCAAAGGCTAAATATTGCTATTGATGTTGCTTCTGCACTTGAATATCTCCATTACAATTGTGGAGCTCCGATAGTTCACTGTGACCTCAAGCCTAGCAATATTCTTCTAGATAACGAGCTGACTGGTCATATCAGCGATTTTGGTCTAGCGAAATTCCTTCTGCCGAGGATACGTAAGGACTCTACTGATCAATCAAGTTCTGTGGGAATAAGAGGAACTATCGGATATACTCCTCCAGGTAGGTAATCAATCCCCGTCACGTATAATTACTTATAGTAGAATCTGATCTTGGTGGCACTGCATTATTTGTTTTTCAACTCTATATACCAACAATTTTTAATGCCTTTCTTAATGTGTAAATTGCAGAATAGGGGCTAGGAAGCGAGGTATCAACATATGGTGATATATATAGCTATGGAATCCTCTTGTTGGAAATGTTTACAGGGAAGAGACCCACCCATGACACATTCAAAGAGGGTATGAACATTCACAGGTTTGCAGAATTAGCTTTACCAGATAGAGTGGCTGAGATTGCAGATCCAATTCTTCTTCAAGAACGAAATAAAGCAAAGAGAAGTGGTGGTATCATTTTTAGGGAATGCTTGATTTCAATAATTGGAATTGGAGTAGCTTGTTCTGTAGAATTGCCCACAGAAAGAATGAGCATCCGTGATGTTGCCACGAAGCTTCATTCGATTAGAGACAAGTTTTTTTTTTATCAGCAAAAAGAAATATAATTTTTATTAAATTACAATTGTCCAGAAAAACTTAATTTATTCAAGAATTATCTCAAGCCATTGAGCTATCCACTTACGCCAACTTAATCTGTATAACTTATATAAAATCATATGCTTTTTTGTTAACTAGATGAATTAGTAAGTTTAATTTTCCTTCTTGAAAGATGCTCAAATGGCTTAATTGAATCAAATCAAATCAGATCTTTAGTAAAGGTTGAGATAGTGTGAAATTTTTTATAATTCAGTTTGATTTTAATATTTTTCCAAACTACCATTTCATGTTCAGTTCGACTATTACTTGGAACCGAATTAAACCACCCGCAAACAACACTACATATTCGAATCAAAAGCAAGCTAGCTAATTGATTCGTTGATTCATCCAAGGCTAAATAAATTATATATGGTTCTAACCCGTTACCTCAAAACATATGTATGTGAAACATGCTCAAAATAGGACTCAATTGACCCTTGAATAAAATATTTGTCCTAAATTGATCCAAAGACTTATTTACTTCCACTAAGTTGCTGAGGCCACCCACCCCTAGTTCTGTGGTTGCTTCAAATTATGCTGTTTCCTGATAGATAAAATGCCCACTTTAACTTTCTTTTCCTTTTTCATTCCTCTTTTATTTTAAAAAATTAGTATTTTTTTATGTGCTTCACACGTTGACTGCACTCGTTATATATTTATAATCTTTTAATTCTTTTTTATCTATATAGTATTAAAGTATAAGTTTCTATTTAAATTAAAATAATTACAATTACTTAATTTGTATTAAATTTTTTCGTACAAATTATTTGTAATGTTACTTTTTATATACTTAATTTCATTTTTTTTATAGTTAAGTAGTCTTAAAATAAAATTTAATCAAATCTCATATATAATCTTTCAGTCCCTAATTTATAAATGCAAATTATTAGTATTTATCAAATTTATTCCTATCTAACGGAATACTATTGAATCAAATGACAAAGACATTGTTGAGAAAAAGATGACTTTTCCCAGATGAAATGAAAATTGTGGGCGACTCTAGGACAAATTTTCAATGTGCTTTGAGAACCTGTTGATGATTTAGGTATTATAGATAAGGAAATTGTAATAAAAAAGAAAAAAGAAAAGAGATCTAAAAAAAGATCTTTTTCCTATTAAAACTTTAATAAGTGTCCAAAAAGAAAATTAAGCTATCACTTTATCTTCAACCTCATGCTCTCAAACTCAAATTAATATCTACATACAAACAATTATAGTGGAATAATAATAATAAATTATCTTTTTACTGCTAGGTAAATAAAAGAAATAAGCAAATGATCTAATTTGATGATAGTAATTATTTTTTCAATAATGATAGTATTACTTACTCAATGCATTAAAGAAAAAAATACATGCACATATACACAAATTTTTAAAACCCAAAGAAGTGACTCAAAATAGAAATATATAGTTCTAGTTCTAGGTTTTTTTTTTCAGTTTTATAAATATTATAGTCTTTCGAGTCAAATAAATTTAAAATATATTAAAAATATTAAAAATATTTAATAATCAAAAGGTCATCTATTTATTGCAAGAGAAATATAAATCTCTTACTAAATTAAAGTGATAATAGTTACAAATTAATTCAATAATGAAAAAAAAACTTTTTTAAATTATTATTAAGAATATAGCTATATTCGAAACTCAATATATAATAAAAAATAAACTTCATCCTTAACTGAAAATGTTGTAATTTAATAAAATTTGATGTTGATAAAAAAAAAAAAAATATATATATATATATATATATATATATATATATATATATATATATATATATAGTTAAGTCAATAAATGAAAATTAAAAAGCAAACAATGAAAATTAAGTCAATAAATGAAAATTAAAAAGCAAACAATGCTATGATCTAATTTTATTTCTCTATTTTTCTAAGTTGCAAATTTAAAATTAATTAATTAATTAATAAAAAAGATAATATAAAATAAACATCTTATTCTCGCCATATAAAATCCTTGAAGAAGAGTATACTTTTTTTTATTATCCACATGAAATTATTTGAAAAATAATTTTTAAAAATGATACCCAATCAAAAAATAAAATTATAATTTTTCTTTTTTTTAACTGGTATCTTGAGAACTAAATCCTACTTGCACTGAATCAGTCGAAGAAGAAATAAAAATACTCTCAGTAAGTATTTGCTTTATCTATAAGAATTAAACCTTCAACCTCATTTGAAAGAGAAGAGTGTCAAACTATTTATCCAAACATTTATTAGTATAAAATGTAATGTTCGAGCTGATGAAAACTAAAATTATTTTAGAATGTCTAAAATTAGTATAGATAATCTCGTTATTCTCTCATTTATTCTTACTTTTATATATATATAGTATATATTAATAAATTCATTGAATTAATGAAAGAGTATTCATTTTAATATAGCTAGGCAGTTCTCCGTATGATGTGGCTTTTTTTGAAACATATAAAGGAGAATTATTACTTTTTTTTTCTGTGTTGATGTAGCATTTTCTTAAAAAAAGAAATTGAGACTCTAATTTTTTGATATTGATTCTCATATGTATGTATATATATGATTCTGGAAACTAAACTTAAGAGTAAAGCAATAAAATAAGTTTTACAATTTACATTGTGTCAATGAATTTATCCTTCAATTATTTCAAACAAAAATGATATAAACATCTAAAATACCCTTATACCTTACAATACAATGACATGTGAATGGCATAAGTAACAGAAACTCCCTTCTAAGCCTGCATCTTTTGCATACCCATTAAAGAACCCATCTCAAAAAGAATCCCAAGTATGGGGCTAGACTGTTGGAGAGTGATTTCAACGCTTCTATTTTTCACTAATCAAACTTCAGGGGAGCAGAGAGGGTTTGGGAGAAGGAAAGCTGTGTCGTTCCAAAACAATGGAGTGAAAGGATTACAGCAAGAACTATTCACTGAGACAGAAAGCTGATGTTTTTAATCCTTTTAGCTGTAACTGTCAAAAATTAAAGTTCAATGCTTCTGTGATAAACAATGAATATTTAACCAGTGTAATGTTTCTTGAATTTGTTTAGAATGAAACTAAAACATTTCTTTATTGAGACAACGTTACTAAGATTACTCATATTCACAAGTAACACTGTTTCATTTCCTTAAATTATGGAATTAAACCACAAATTAAGATCTCTCTGGAAAAATCTCACACATTTTAGAAACAGCACATCAGGATCCTGTTCGCTTGTAGCTAAAATCAACATACAATATATTCTTGTTTATTTTCTGTGTCCTCCAAGATAAAGCAGTAAGCGCCTTATCCAATAGCATTACTGGCACCAACAAAATATATTAGAAAAAATAAATTAAATAAAGTAAAAGATTAAATAAATAAATACAGCTAGGTACCTTTATGCCTGTTGTCATGGGAGTTAGTTGTGGTTTCTTTCAAGAACATCCCTAACCTTGAATAGCTCACGAACAACCTTAGTCATGTCTATCTCTTGGTGACTCGATAGAGCATTCAACTCCAATTTTAACCATGGAGATCAGACACTCCTTCAATCTGGTAGCTTTTTCTGATTGTCTCATGGCTATGACATAGTCAATTCTGAGAACCATTGGATCAATGTCTGGAAGAGAATTTGCAGCACACTTGTGAAGGTTAAGACTAGTCTCAAAAATGTTATCTGTCGGTGTCTTTCCTGTTATCATTTCCAATAATAAAATCCCATAACTGTAGATATCTCCCTGCATTGAAACTTCTCCTCCTAGACCATATTCTGTTGGACAGAATGAAAGAAAGTGAAATCAATTCATATAGTTTATTCAAAGAAACAATGTGAATCAAAGAAAATTGAGGGTAAATTACCTGGTGCAGCATATCCAATAGTTCCTTTTATTCCAACTGATGAGCTGCTTTGGTTTGGTTTTGTAAGTTGTGGAAGAATTCTTGCTAGCCCAAAATCTCCAACATGGGCAGTCATGTTGCTATCAAGAAGAACATTGCTCGGTTTTAGATCACAATGAACGATTGGCTGATGGCAATCATGATGGAGATAATCAAGTGCACGGGCCACATCAATGGCAATATTGAGTCTGCAAACTAGGCTTAGATTGTTTTGACCATTGTATGTTTCTTGATCCGGATGCAGCCATTTGTCTAAACTCCCGTTAGGCATGTATTCATACACTAGGGCCTTAAAATCATTACCTTGAAAATCAATGCTCGAACAACAAGTTATGATCTTTACAAGATTTCTATGGCGAATTTCTGTTAAAGCTTTACTCTCAGCTATGAAACTTCTTGAAGCACCTCGGCGCTGAAGGTTAAGTACTTTGATTGCAACATCTTGATCATCAATGCTTCCTCTATACACAAAACCAAAACTACCTAAGCCAATCAAAATTGTTATAAGATAAGTTTAAAAATATGAAAGGAATTTCGCCAAGAAAATTTGAAATTTGGTGTGAAAGATTGTTATGAGAAAGATCAAGATTTTGAAGACCCTTCAAAGAACTAAGTGATGAAGGAATGGATCCATGGAAGAAATTATTCTCCATGTATAAGTTTTCAAGACTTGTGCAAGCTCCAAGACTAGTAGGAATTTTGCCAGACAGCTTGTTCCAAGAGACATCCAATTCCCCTAAGCCTTTCAGATTACCAATAGATGAAGACAAGGAACCAATAAATTGGTTATAAGCTATATTTAGTGAAATTGATAGAGAGGGGATTTGAAAAAGTTGTTCTGGTATGCTACCACTAAGGTTATTATTAGAAAGATCTAATGACAACAAATTTTTGCAATTCTCTAAACTAATAGGGATATTTCCTTGCAATGTGTTATAATATAAATATAACTCACCCAACCAAGATAAGTTTCCAAAAGAAAATGGAATATTTCCCGAAAGTCCATTGGTCTCAAGTCTCAATCGCCGTAAATTTCCAAGTTTACCAAGAGAACTTGGTATTGTTCCGGTGAATTCATTTTCACTCAAATCTAGCAGAGTTAAGGTAATTAGATTACCTATATCTTCAGGAATAACTCCAGATATACGATTTGCTGAAACAGAAAATTCACTCATATATCTTGAAAAGGTTCCCCACAATATTAGGCAACGACCCTCCTAATCTGTTCTGATCTATTACCATAACTGACAACATGCTGCAGTTGGTTAGAGAAACTAAAAAATTCATTTCAGTAGTTTCTCCACCTCCTAGACTATTATCATCCAAACCCAACATTGAAAGCTACTGTAAGTTTCCAAATGTATTTAATATTTGTCCAGTAAAATTGTTTGATGACAATAAAACAAGTTGAAGATCGGAAGCATTCGTTAATGACAATGGAATTGGTCCAGCAAGTTGGTTGTTTCGGACATCAATGTGTTGGAGATTAGGAAAAGATTGGCCTAAGTTCTGTGGAAGGATTCCATGCAATTGATTATAACTCAAAGATAAAGCAGTAAGCAATGATAGATTATAAAGTGATGGAGGCACTATACCAGATAGTTGATTTACTCCAAGTGCCATCACAGTTAGGCTTTTCAACTGGCCTATGCTCTCCGGAATTTGTCCCTCAAAGAAATTATAAGATATGTATAGTCTTTGTAGAGAGGAAAGGTTACCGATGGGTTTGGGTATCTCTCCGCTTAGATGGTTGTTGGAAATTGCTAGCACTTCCAGCTTTGACAAGAAGCCAAATTCTAAAAGAAGTTTTCCTGTTAACTTATTGTTATGAAGAGATATATTTACAAGATTGGTGCAACGAGACAAATTGAATGGAATTTGGCCTGTTAAAGAATTATTGGTCAGTCTTAAAGTTTGCAACCTAAAAAGGCGACCAATTTCAGGAGGAATTTGACCATGGAAAGTGTTGTTAGAGAGTGTTATCTGTCTAAGAAAGCTAAGATTTCCTATAGAAGGACACAATGAACCTACCAAATTTCTAGACATCAGACTTATCACTGTGACCCTCTTGTGTCGCCTGCCGCACGTAATGCCTGGCCAGTTGCAGAAATGTTGAGAATCATTCCACGAGCTTAAAACTCCATGAGGCTCTTGAGTAATTCTTGATTTGAAGGCTATCAATGCCTCATAATCTGTTTGGTTTCCTCGTAAGGTGGCTGCAGATTCCGACTGGAAAGAAGTGCTGGAGACAAGAACCAATCTCCATTGGATGAATGTAATGAGTGCAAGAGTAAAGACCTCTACACAAAATGAAAATGAAGGTGATAATAGGCTCATGATTTTGGAAGCGGGTGTATACATCATATATGGTTATCCACCATGGACAACGATTTACATTTCAGTTCCCATCCTTAGCAGCTAATATATTATGTAACACTCTGCTATAATAATTGTCTAAATCTTAGACCTCCAAGTTGAAAGTCCAAGTTTTTACTCAGTGGACTGTCTCCTCAGGTATTTTGCCTGAAATTTTCCTGACATATTGGCATGATATTTCTTGAACTGTAACTGTTGCAGTTGAAAGAAAACTTGCAAATGCAAATTCCAGCCAAAACTACCAATTCAAATGCTGAGATCGATGAACCAAGGAAAAAGTTAACAGAAAAATACGATGCATTACACTACATGGAAAGTCTGAATCATACTCTGATAGCCAAGGAATCAATGAGCAACCAAGAACCGCAGGATGCTTGCAAAGTATTGATAAGTGTACCTTATTAAATTTTTTCTTGTTCATATATACTTCTACAATCTCTTGTGGTTTATCTGGCTATAATTGAATTATACTAGTATCAACCTAAAAATTGACTCAACAAATAAAAAGTCCCCAATTGAATGGTTTACTAATTTTGATATCACTTGAACTGCGACTGCTGCAGTTGAAAGAAAACTTGGACACGCTAAGTCCGGCAGAAACTAGCAATTCAAATGCTGAGATTGATGAACTAAAGAAAGAGTTAAAAGAAAAAGATGATGCATTACACTACATGGAAAGTCTAAATCATACACTGATAGCCAAGGAGTCTATGAGTAACCAAGAATTGCAGGATGCTAGCAAAGAATCCATAAGTGTACCTTATCACACTTTCTATTATTCATATATACTTTTATATTCTATTGTAGTTAACGAAGTTATAGTTGAATTATACTAGTATCCATCTACAAACTAACTCAATAAATACAATGTTCTCAATGGAATAATTTACTGATTCTGGCCATATAGGGTTTGAAAGATATATTGAGCAACAGAACAGCAGTTGCAATCAAAAGAATGGGTGAAGTTGATCACAAAGCTTTCCAAGAGGTGTGCTTGCATAAGTTCTCCAATGAAGACTGGGAAGAGATATCTCCTCCCCAGAATTTACGCATGAAAAAGAAGAAAACCTCAACATTGTATATACAATGTTCTACACTTTAGTACTAAATATCTAGGTACTGAATGTTATAGTCGTTCTTCTTAGGAGTTGTTACTTTCTCCTTATAACCACTGGACCAAAGTCCCATTTCTGTTAACATTTATTGTTTTTTTTTTTTTTTCAAGTTGTTGATTGCATGTTCTCCCAGTAGACCTCCGCTGGATTTCTAAATATGTTTGTTTGTATTCTTTACTCATCCATCCTTTCAAGGTTAGCTGTTGTATTTGTTGATCATTGTTAACTTTGATAGAATGATACATATCGAATCCTTTTTTTTTTTTTTTTTTTGAAGACTGCATAATGTGTTATTTTACTAGCACGCAATATTTCAACTTGAACAACTCAGCATGATTTCTTTCATAATAAGAAACCTTTTAAAATTGCAAGCTGATGATTTTATTGATGGCAGTAGTTTAGTTTTGTAGATTTTTCTATACACTCTTATTGGAATGGTTTATTAGACTATGGAGTGTGGAAAAGAATCCCTCATCAGGCAAGTAGAGAAAAAAGAAGGGGCTTATAATGTTAAAGCCACCAAGTGGAGGTGAGCTATATTTAGGCCCAAATGCAATGCTGAACTTGATCCGACACTCATGGGACCAAGATTCCAACATGGTTTTATTTTTATCGGATTCTTAATGAATTGTTAATTACTCATTAGAATTATGTTTGGCATTTAATTGTTGAGAAATGCAGGAAATAATTGATGATGATGATGCAAAACTGAAAGAGTTGAAAAATGAATATGGTGGAGTTGCATATGGAGCTGAACAAATGCATTGCTGGAGTTGAACGAGTATAATCCAAGTGGGAGGTATCCAATCCCTGTAGTTTGGAATTTAAAGGAGAGAAGAAGAGCCAGCATGAAAGAGATCATTCAATATATAATCAAGCAGTTGAAGAGTAACAAGCGTAAAAGAAGGTGCTAATATTTTATCAGATATTGCATTGTGAATACATCTCGTTAAACTCTTAAGTAACCCCTCTCTATAGCTATCACCAATGAACCATTGAAATGCAGGTAGTATTAGGTGCATGTTTTTCCATGGAAACAGAATCAACTTCACAGGTCTCTAACTCAATTAAAAGTGCATCTATTGTTTGCTTGAATGGTTTTTGCAGCTCAAGGAACATGTCTACGACTGTGATTAACTAGAATTAGTGTAGTTCAGTGTACAATTTTAGCTGCTTTCTACCTGTCTTTGTACTAACTATATGTTGAGTTTCAACAGGTTAACCTTTTCCATCATGTCACATTTTTTTTTTTTTTTTTTTTTTTGGGATAAATTCCATAATGTCACATTATATCATATTAATTTGGTAGACTTTTCACATGTTAGCTTTAGAGGGAGTATTAGTTTATATTTAATTATAAATCAATAATTATAATGTTTTCATCCACCATGGATTAAAGGGTTAGAACGAGAAATCAAAATATTAATTGAATTAAACAAGAATATTTATAATTAATTATGCAAATAAACAGATGAAGTCCATTGATATATTTCATAAAAATTTGATATAAATTTTAAAAATGTGAATTCAAATGGATAATTTATTTTTCTTTAATTTGAAATTCAAGCTGCATAGAATTGCAGATGGAAATTCTATAAATTCCCACTAATTATTTATTATTGTCATTTTATTAAATCAACGAGAACCAAAATATTAATTGGACAGTGGGCTTGAGGAGTATTAATTTTGCACTTGGAATGGGCTCTGTAGAGGCCTGAAGGTCTATACTTACTACTATAAAAAAAAAAGAAAAACCTAACTTCTTCAATCTATGGCCGTCGCCAAAATCTCCTCGAGCAAAAACCCCAGTAAAGTTCCTGTTTTTAGGGTTTTGTAATGTAATGCGATTCTTTCATTTGATGCTTATTCTGATATACAATAAGTCTATAAAAGCAAGTGGGTTGTGATTTGAAAGAGAGAGGCTTGAGTGGGGAAATGACGTGAGAGGTTAAAAATTGACGGGGAAAAGAAATGGAAGAAAGAAGAGATTGCCGCCACTCTTCTTGCAGAGTATGGCTTTGGGTTTCTCCAATTTATTCCGTTTCTTTTTTCTGGATTTTAACCTTTTATTTCGATTTAGGTTTTCCCACAGTGACGGATCTTCAATCTTATACACTTGAGATGAACCCGTGCGCAAAATTTCTTTTATCATCTTACTTATTGTGGTTTTTAATCGCACTTGTTGTTTTTTATGTGAGGAAACTTTTCTTTTGTTATTGTTTTCTTACTGAACAACTGTGCATACATAGAAAGCCTGATTGCTTCCTTTTTTCTTATTTTGGGAAATTAGGGTTGGAATTAGGCAGCGGCCAGACAACCGTAGGGATGGTATCCACAGATGGCGAGTAATTGATATCGCTTATCTACTAAATCCCATCTCACATTTTATGTCATATATTTAGATATTACACGCACATTCAATGTTTTTTTATTGTTCTGTTTTTTTATGCTTTAATTGTGTGAATTAAAAAGCCTTCAACTTGTTTGATAATATGCCTTAAAGAATCCAACCAAGATTCTGAATTGGATGGTGCTTACATGAGTCACATTTAATTGGATTTTATGTAGCAGTATCATAGAATTTTATGACTGGTTAACCAAGCTAGTTTGCGATTACACTTAATAGTCCGTTTCACTTCTAATGATTAATTTTATGATTGATTTGATTATGACATGTTAAAATAGTACTGCCATACGAAACTTTGTCATTGACAAATGTTTAGATAAAATTCTGATGAAACGCTAGTGTGTGCTAGTAAAATACTGTGAATTTATTCAACCCTTAAGATTCACTGTCTTATCAAATTATTTTTTATGACTGTTTCTGTTAGGATTGGAAATGTTTCGATAAAACTTGCATTTGCGCTTACATGTGTTTATGCTTGTAAGAATAGTGCATTTAACAAAGAGAGCATTCATTTATTCTTAGCTTGTGAGGATGCATAATATAGTACATACTTTGAAATTCTCTCTTTTATGCATATCTTATACACTAAAAAGAACATGTGATTAAGTCTCTGTTATTGCAAATAAATTTTAGACTCGGACGAGTGGATTTGTTTTTTCTGTTGCAGATTAGCACTACATTATCTAAAGACAACCTCATTGTACAAGTGAGTAAGAATGGCGAAAGTTGAATGAAGTGTTCGGTTTTTGAAATGTGCTTGTTAATAATGGCCAAAACTATAATGTTTTGAAAATGTCAGCTTTTCTTATTTGGTCATTTGAGTATTGTGACAGCTACTATTCCCGTTCTCGTTGAATAGAAGATGCCTGCACTTTTTTTTTCCTAATGGTTAATGTACACTCTCAACAAATGAAGCTATCTTTATATAATTTCTTGTGGGATAGGATCATTAATTCATTTTATGAAGAAAAACCTTTGGTTTTTAATGTTTTCGTTGCTTATGCGAAAATCTCTCTAATGCTCTTTATCTAGATTTTATAGAGAAAAAGTATGCAATTGTGAACTAGTTTTGAAGCTCTCATCCTATTGAGTAAAAACAAGTAGGCAGAGATTTTATAGAAGGCTTTGTTAAACGATAAATGAATAATTGTTATCCATATCCATAATTAAATTTCGACTCTTTTTGGTTCGGTACATTATAAATACATTGAAATTGCCAATTTCCAATCTCAAATGGTAAAGAATTGTTAGCAATTTGCTTTTGTAATTTGTTTCGAGTATTGCATTGTAAAAATGTGTATTTGCTAATTGTTTAGGCCTAATGTAAGTACGAAAATATGATAATAAATTGAGTTTAAAACACTGCATTTGCTTACATCCTTAATGACCATACTTTCTTCTTTTTGGCGTATGATGACAGTACTAAGCCTGCAATGCCAAGGATATGAGTTATGAATCCAGCAAATAACATTTATGTTTGATATATTTGACTTCATGGTGAACTTTCTATATAGCCTTAATAATTGGCTGCATGCTGTGCTGTACTCTTCACACATCAAACCATACCCAACAACTATGTATGTAGTGTGAAATGCAACGTGGAAAAATAATTCAAATTTTATCTCATCATGTGAGCATGAGTTAAATGATTGGCACTAAATGTATCTAATTTGTGAATGTTATATTAAATGATTGACTCATAATTATTAAATTAATATTCGAAAAAAAGATTATGAAAATATTTGGGAGCATATCCAGTATTGAATACTGTAGCTCTAAGCAAGAATTTCAAATGGATGGATGAAGCACAAATGTGTTTGTATCCATAAGCAAATTGCAAGATTATACCAAAAGCAACGATTCCACTCAATTGATTCTTCCAAACTCTCTCTATGCTTCAACAATAATATAACATTCACAAATTAGATACCAAAATCAAAAGCTTTCAACTTTCCATAACCACGAATACTGGCCATTAAGTTCAGACAACTAAATATTCATTTTTTTTTTATATATTCAAATTATAATAATATGGTAAACAAAAAAAAGCTGCGGGCTACATTTAACTTTGCTGCCTCTTCAGCTTCTCCCTCCATTTCTCACTTTTTCACCTTTTACCCTCAAGAAAAAAGGAAAATAGAAAACAGACCCGTTCCCACCACCCTCTTTTAAAAAGAAGTCCCGACACACTCACTTTCTCCTATTTCGACTTTTACCGGAAAAAAAAAAAAAAAAAAAGGTTGAAAAGAATTCCAAGCGGGAAAATTTTGAAATAAAAAAGAAATATTTTAGACCCTGAAATTCTTTCCAGTGAAAGTTTGACCAAATTGCCAATTTGAAGGAACAATATTCCAGGAGGTGGAAGTGCGTTTATCACTGCCTGTGACCCTGAAGGAGAGTGACTGACCAACCAAAATAGCATTTGACTGCCAGTTTTGACCCCAGTTACGGCTCAGGCTCATCCACCCTGTCTTTGAACCCTTAACGCTCGCCTTCACGATATCTCCTGCACCTGCGACGTTGCTGATCAAAACCAAGTTGAAGTAACGGAAGCCGTTGATTGTGAACCTGATTCCACCTTGCTTTCTGCAAGGCACCCTGTAAAAAGATACAAGTGGAAAATTCAATAACTTTATATTATTATTAAGTCAATTTCTAAGAAATCATTAAATATTTAGTTAAACATTTTCAAAGTTCTTCAAAAATCAAAATTCAAAGATATTCCTGCCTTTGATGGTCAAAATATCTATTCACACCTCTGACCTCTTTCCTCCCCTGATAGGCAAGTAATTATGAAACAAATAAGCAGAAGAAAATAGAAAACAGAGTAAGAACAGAGCAGTCTTTTACCGGCGATAAGAGACGGGGACAATTCCGGCACGGTACTCAGCGATTTTAAGAAACATAGGCATGGCAAGATCGAAGTGAGGACGAGGAGGATTGCACCATCCGCCATTGTCGCTAGGCAAAGCGTAGTTAGGAGGGCAAAAATTTGTGGCGGTGATAAAGATTGATGGGCTACCGGAATGACACCATTGTGGGTCATTAGCGCACTTGATTTCGAAACAGGCACCGCAACTAAGCCCATTGTTGAATAGAGCTGTGCTTAGCGCTGCAGTGTTTACACCATATCCTTGGCTATACAGATTTCCATAACCACAAGCTCCACCTGCATATGAACCAGAATACAAATAAATCAAACAATATACATTCAACAAAAAGAAAGAAATTGGCATTTAGTTTTAAGAAGAATGGGCTAAAGGAGCACGTGAAGGTAAAAAATGGGAATACCCATTGTCCCAGAAGCATCACTGCCACCATAGAAAGTAGCATGAGCACTCTGCCAACTTCCACCAGTGAAAACACCAGGAATTCTTGCATCAGCAAGTTTCAGAACGAGTACCAAACAAAACAAACTAATGGCACCCTTCAGAGCCATTGATTCTTCCTATGTTAATTCTCTACGAGAAAGGAAAAGAGAAGGAGAAAAGGATTTTTTCTTTCTTTTTTTTTTAGGAGGGGTTTGGGATGTGAAGAGAAGGCGAAGAGTGGACTGGTATTTATGGAGGCAAAGAAGGCATGAAATTGTCAAAAAAAGGAGAAAAAGAAACCCAATTATCATCCTTAATTAGTGCTGTTTTTTTGTTCTCTACTTAATTAAAACAAATGCCTTACACTTTTATTTTACACCCACCTCGCCGGTAATCCCTTTCAACCTTAATCAAGTTTTTACTCATCTTTATTTGACCAAAATGCCATTGGGGCTTATCCACTTCTAGAATACTTTTGGTCAAAAAGGTCAGGATATGTTGGGAAATAAAATAATGAAGGAGAGGGAACCCAAAGGTTTTCATTCAATGCAGATATGAAACCGCTTTGCTTCAATTGTACGTTGTGCCATTGATTACAGGGTCTGTCTCAACATTTTCCTTCCTTTTGGTACCTTTTTTTTAATCTTTTGGTGGGCTTGAATTTGGAGGGAAGGGCATATGGAAAAACTCTAATAGCTTATACGTGGATTGTGACTTACGTGCACGTATCGCGTAGGATAAGCTCTCTCTCTCTCTCTCTTTTTTCACATTTCTTAAATTATACAGTAATTTTTCTTTTTAACAGAAAATAATCTTTATATCTCTAAGAGAAAATAATAAAGTATTGAAATGAATAAAATTATTATGTTTGCTAGGACTATTAGTAATTTTAATTGCTTTGATTCTTGGATTATATTAATATTAATGTAATCAATATTAGGAAAAAAATCAAATAAAATTACAATTTAACCGTATTAGATATATTTCTTAATATATATGAAAGTGATATTAGGTTTATTATTTTATCCCTCCATCTATTTTATTTGTCATTTACAATTTTATCATGTTAATTAAGAAAATAATTAAATCATTTAAATATATCTATAAATATAAGTCGTTTTAAAGTAATTTGTTTGTCCATAAATATAAATCATTTTATTATTATTGTTATCCACCTAAGTCCATACATTTAATTATATTAATCCGTAATTGCAAATATATTACTAATAACATTAATCAACTATTAAGCTGAGATAATATTACGAGTAAGAAAATAAACTAAATTGGTGAAAATAATTGTAGTCGAAAGTACTCAAATTTTAGAACTCTTACTCTTTATATAAGTAAAAAGATCACCGTTTGATTGGCTCTATAATTTTAATTTCTTTGATTCTTAAATTATATTAATACTAATATATTAAGACTAGACAGAGAGTGTCATACTGACTTATTCCATAAAATTACATATAGCAGAATTTAGAAATAAAATATTTAAATCATTTAGAAATATAAGTTGAAGATTTTTATTATTACCTATATAAAAGAAAAAAAAACAGTTTTGGTACAAACTTGTTATCTATATCCAATTGGTGTAAATTTTCCTTTTTAAGTTCAATCCGAGTAAATAAATTTTTTTCAGACTAATAATAAACCCCAATTAGACCATTTAAATATTCTATAGATAGAGAAAATTTAAATTAAAATTATTTTATGAAATTTCTCACTTTTACAGTAATTGTTAAGAAGTTCTTATTTTGATAAATATATTATAAATTTAAATCTTACTAAATAATACCAATAATTATTATTAATTTTCTATTGAATAATTATTAAATATTCACTAGTTAGGCAAATAAAATCACAAAAAAATTAGAAAGATTATATTAAAAATTTTTTATAAATCATCTTGAATCTTTTAGAAATCGGGATGTTATAATACAAAAGAAAATTGGCAAAAAGATAAAAAATAATATCCATTAATCTTGTAAAAAACAATGCATATATAAAAGGAGAATTGAAAAAAATAAAAAATAATATTTATTAACCTCGTCAAAAACAATAAATAATTTTTGATAAAAATAACATATAAAGTATAATATTTAATTTTAATTAAAGAACATCGATAATTAAATATTAACGTTAAAAGAAATTCTCTTTTCTTTTTCCATTAATGGCCACTGATAAGCTCTTATTGATTGTCTATATCATGAGATTTTATTTTCAGATTAATTATGAATTATTGTTATCATCATTATAGTGATTTTATTTAAGGTATTTTGTTATTTGGATAATTATATTAAAATAATTGCAGATTTTCTCTTAAATAAAGAAAAAAATTTAAAAGTGATTAGATTGAATTTGTAGAAGGACTATAGAAATAATCAGATATTTCAAATCAAAATAAAGATAAAAACATGTTAAATCTAAATCTGTTGTCAGACTATATATTTATCACTAGGTTATGACTTGATATACGTTAAATGAGTGAAATTTTAATTGTTATGGAATATAATAAATAAATAAATTTAATTTAATTATTTTTTATAATCAAGCTAAATTCAAGTATTCTGAAAAAAAAAATTTTTGAAGTTTCAGAATTAAAATTAAAAAAAAAATAAATGTGAGTTTGAAATATGGAATTTATGTTATCAAATCGAATAACAAACTCTGCACTTATAAAAGTGGATAACGCTTTAATATGATTTGATTAGTCTAAGAGCAGGTATAATAAACCTAACTTAGTCAAGTATAACATACATAAAGTAGTAACCGACCACTGCCGAAAGGAGAAATGACTAGCCTACCCTCGCCCCGACTATGTACCCGCCATATATTTAAGACTTTGACAGTAAAGTAGACGTT
Organism: Jatropha podagrica; assembly: GCA_947857235.1. Lineage (NCBI taxonomy): Eukaryota > Viridiplantae > Streptophyta > Magnoliopsida > Malpighiales > Euphorbiaceae > Jatropha > Jatropha podagrica. The sequence continues at coordinate 35,433 of CANUEP010114319.1, read as the reverse complement.
GGGACCCACAACTATCCGGATTTATCGGTCCTCCTCCACGTATTGCGCCGTGCATTAGCCGTACGATTTAGTGGACTATCACTTGCTCACGTCGCGTCTTCAAGGTCTTTGCTCTCTCAGCTTGGACACCCTTTTTCTTTTTATTATTTATTTATTCAATTTAGTTATTTACTAGACCTTTTTTTTTCTTTTTAGTTGATGTCAATAGCTAGGAGCCAAACTGCCAAAGAATGGAGGAATAAGGTATTTGATTTTCAAAACCTACTCCAATCCTAAAGCAATTGATCTGCTTATTCTCATCCAGCTACAATATGTATATTAGATTTGACTTTTTAACTAAAAATTTCTCATTTCTATTATAAGTTAAATAAAGTATTTTATTTTTTATTTTTTCCATTACAAATTATAATTAATTAACTGATAGGTTCTTTTTTTGGTATAGAGAATGATATTTGAATCTGAATTTATTATAGCGAAAAATTTATTAAATATTATTAATAGAATAAAATTTATAATTATAATAATTTATTCAAAGTAAGAAATAGAAAAATTATAATTAGATCACAATGAAAACTGTTAGGACGGTGGTGTGATTTACAGGTTTGGCATTATGAAGGACAGAGAGGCCAAAGATCCAAACTGTCCAATCTATCAACCAGATCTAAGAGATCCGCCACGTCATCTTAAATAATTAAGCTGTGGTTCAACAACACCGCACCAACCTGTCACCCATGAAGCCACCCAGTTCTAGTCAGCTATATAATAATATTTATTTATATCCTATAATAATATTATTAGCCCATGAAAAATCCAACTCATTGCATGTGATGTTGCCACCAAGATTTCACCCGACGTTTTATCTCTTCCATTTCAAGTCAAATCTCTTCTCTAGTTTCTACTAGAAATTTCGATTTTTTTATTCGACTGGAAAAATTTTAATTATTTTTTTTTCATATAAGACTTCAATTGAGGGTTACTGAGAACTGGGAAAATAGAGTTTGGATAAGGAATTTATTTCGCGCCTAAGAAAAATTGACGGTTACTGAGAAGTAGGATAAGATGCACGTTGGCTTTGGTCCAGGTCCAACCAAACTTCATTCCACCTGTTATTTGCTTAAAGTATTTAAAACTAATATTTTGCTACGTGTCAGAAGCACGGGGATTTCAAAAGTCTCAACTTACTCGTTTAATTCCAAAGTCCATTCATTTTTATATTGAAGTTGTTAGAAAAAATATTTATAAAAAGAAAATTGAATGTCTTGGAAATTAATACTGAAACATCATAATTTCCTGAGAGCTTAATTATTATAAATAAATAATCTTCTGATTATGATTTTTAATTGTGAGATAAAAATTATTAATTATGATTTTTAAGTAAAATATAAGATAGGGATTGATTATTAGCAAAATAATTAAGAAAAGTATAATACGATTATAATTACCACCTTAATTACCTTCCAAACGATAATTATTTTCTTTGAGAATTTAATCAGCAATTATTAAATTTTCATTTTTTTTTTTTTTTTTTTTTTTTGAATACCAACAAAGAAAAAGGGAGCATAGATCATATGTTGATGAGTGGCTGTTATGGAAAACTTGCCTGCTCTTTTATGGACCATTTTGTTGGAGCAAAGGGTCCATTTTTCACCATGTCATGTCTCCTATGTAAATGTAGCCGCAGCCTCCTTTGAGCTTTACGCAATCCCTAAAAAAATTCTAAGTTTCTCGAGCAAGCAAAAATTCGAATCATATCTTCTAACTTTTCTCTTGCATGCATCACCACTATGCACCTAACTTTACTCCTTCCTTCTTTTCTTTTTTTTTTTTCTTTTTTTTTTTTTTTGGGACAAAGATGTTAATACAAAAATTTTCTACTAAATACTTCATTTATAAAATTAAATACTTATTAAATAATTGAAAATGTGAAAATTATTATCGTAAAAATTAAATAACGATAATACTTTATTTATAAACATAAAAATCTTAAAATTATTATTATTAATATGAAAAGGATCATAATGTGTGCAAAATTTGTAAGTTTAAGGATATAATACATCTCTATAAAATTTAATATATGGGATGGTTAAAGTTGCAAAGTTCGTGGGTAAATTTTTGTATTTTTATTGAAAATTTTCAGAGGAAAATCATATTAATTAGTCTTATCCATTCTATATTGAGGGTAGTGGCGGATCGAGGAAAAAAAATTTTGAAGATCAATATATAATAAATAGAATTTATTCAAAATTTTAAGAGTTTAATATTTCATCATTAGTGGTTTAATATCGTGCCTTTAATTCACATATATAGTAATAAAAACCATGGAAGTTTCCTTAAAAAAAAACCATTGGAAGACAATAAAATGTTAATAGATTAATATGTGAAATTCATTTATAAATTTTAATAATTTTAATAGAGTTTGCACTGAGTTAACACAATTCTATGGATTTCAATTCTTAGAATTTAATTTTTTTTTTTCATTCAAAACACAAAATTTTAGATTTTCAAATGAATTTTTCAAAATTTTACGGAATTTATTTGTTGTAAATGGACTCTTAGTATAATATATATTATAGGATATTTATTATTTAGTAGGATTTATTATTTTGATATCATAAAAATTTGAGACCCTAATATGTTTTTTTAAGAGATATGACGATAATTAAAATTTTGGGTATAATACATTGATTTAAATGCATAAAGTTAAATTTAGTTGTAATTGGATCCAATTCAATTTATTTGTATTGAAATTTGAAAACTCAAGAGATGATACAAATATTTGAGGCTGAATTATTATTATTTCATTAGTTATTACGAAAAGTCATTATTATCCCAAATGAGTGCGCATAGCATATTAAAAGGATAAAAAAAAAAGTGAAATTTAATTCCCGATTTTACTTAAATACGTTAGTTTTTTTTTTTTTTTTCAGAAAGAAAATTAGTATAGTTTTCGAATATCAGAAAAAATAATTATTTTATAGTGTACAAGTCATGAGGTAAAAGATTCATACTTCCCATTTTAATATTAATTAAACCATGTTTTTAACTAAATTATATCTATTAAAAAAAACTTATTTTTATCTGTAAGTGATGACGTGAATCCTTAACTAAAAGTTTTGAAGTTCCTTTAAACATTTGGAAGAAAGCGTTTTGTCTCTTATGTGGCACTGTCAGATGTAAATTCGAATTAGTCGGGCTAGCGGGCTTCACACTCTGTACGATTAAAATGAAGAAAAAAAAAAAAGCCATCTTTGATTCATTGTTCCCCTTTTAATTAGTGGTCCATGCAATCTCATGCCTTGTGTAAATGATTCCCACCTGATATATCGACTTATACTTTGATTCTTGAAGATTGACTACCAAAATAATAACTAACCTAACAACCATAAACTATGCTAAAAGGTTCCCAAACTATCATTTCAAGCATGAATATGTAAGGTAGAGTCCTTTTTTTGTGTTTTGGGCCATGTTTTTGCATTATTGGTGCGCAAGAAATAATTTCTCTAACGGTTTAACCTAAACTATAAAGATAGATTCAATTGGCAAATCAATTTATTTTTTATTTTACTAATTTCGATTTAAAATTTCTTTAATGGTTTAATAAAATAACGTCACATTGTTATCCTACGTCATTATTCAAAATATAAGATTCGGACAATCTTTCTCCTCTTGAATTAGCTTTTGGAGATAAAATTATGTCCGGAACCATTTTATCTTTGTAGTACCCAAAAACATGCTCTCAAATTTTCAGGAATAATTGGTTTCAAAAGAAGTGAAATTTACTTCAAGAAGGCTTTACATTTCAAGATGAAGCAACTATAGCAAGCAGGCAAGTTGATTAGTAGGGCCAACCTTTGTTACCACTCACTTCAAATTCCAGTCAGCTTAAACCCTAAATTGAGAGCCAAAAGCTAGAAATCAATTTATAATTAAACCCTTAAGAATCGTGTGAAGTAATAGAGAAGTACCCAATGATACACATGAAACGAGGCCCGAAGACATATCTTTTAAGTTAACAAGGCAAATTTAGGATATTTCAGGGCCTATAGGTGATGCCAATGAGGGACAAAACTATTTCTAGCATTTGCCTTACACATTACTTATTGGTGTTTTTGATGCTTCTTCACCCAAAGAAAAAGAAAAATAAAAAAAGGGTGAACAAATTAATCCAAAACCAGACCAAATCAATTCTATTTCTATACTTTGAATTGGGTTAATTTTAATTTTTTGTATTGAGAAATTTTAGTTTGATTCGATTTTGGTAATAAACAGACCAAAATAACTGAACTGTTAAGTAATTGTAGAGAGCATACAACTTCATGTGTGGCCAACCCAACCCATTGATTTGATTCAAGCAATTAATGACTGAACTCCATAAAGAGAAAAGAAAGGCCCACCTTTTGCAAATGCTATTGAGGAAGCTGTTCGGTTTGGTGCAGCAAATAATTGTGTATGATGAAATTTTAGTGATTTTTTGGGCTCTAAAGCACTGCCTGTTGATGGGTCTTACTTACAGTTTTGAATTTGCTCATCTGCTAAACCATTGAAAGCCTAATCATGCCACCAATCATTTGCAACTGGCTCTGTTAGTTCAAATATTTATTTGCATTTATATGTCAAATCAATTAATGCCAGCCACATGTTTCCATTGGGATTAAACCACTAAAACTGAATCAAATGAGTTAGTTGGATTCAATTCCACGCAACTGACGGATTTCTGCTAGGCCCTTGAAGAAGCAATAGAAAAGGTAAAATTGCTCCACACTGGGCCTGAAAGATGAACCATGGGCCTGCTAACAATTGAATAATGGGTTTAATAATCATTTGGACTATTTAAGTGCTGACATCTTTCTTTTTCATTGTATTTTTTAATTTAATTAATGGAATAAGGTGTTGTAACTTCAGACCTTTTTGAAGGAATTCTAAATTCATATTTAACAATTATTTGAATTTTAATACTTCTAAAAAATATATTTTATTTTTTTTATTTAACATAAATTAGATTTATTTTTATTCAGATTTGATGGCGAAAATTCTCGGGACACTCCGGTAATTGTTCATACACTAAAGCTACGTTCGGTTGGAAATGTATAAATATATAATTCAGCGCCGTTTCCGAGCTTAAAGAAAGCAGCATTCATTGTCTTTACATGGCCAACTAACCCACCTCAGATCTGATTCTACTAAGCTTTTTAATCTTTTTTTTTTTTATATATAAAAACAATTTTTTAAAAAATTTATTCTGCAAACTCATATTTAAAATAAATATTTATCTCAAAATATTAATATATTTCATATTTAATAAATAATAATTTATATATTTCATATTTACACGTATTTTACAAGTGACACGGGATCCGAAAAATAAATTGTAATTAATATTGTAAAAGGAAACATACATTCCTTAATCTTTTTGGGTGAATTAGGCCAACCTCACATTCTTCTCACCCTCAGCCACCCAAGATTTTTCCTTAGCTTTCTATCTCTTTCCTCTCTCTTTCTTAAGAGACAAACAGCTGGCCTAACTAAGACATGCTGTAACAACAAAGCTATCACATGATGTTATACTTATAAACCCTCACATGGATTCTCCCCTCTATCCATGAATCTATCATGTGAGGGTTTATAGTATAATAACTAAAAATGCTAAATTAACTCATAACCCACTTTTTAATTTTTTAATTCCTTTTTATCTAATTCTAATTATTGGGTAAATATGACCTAAAAGGTCCCATTTTAAGAAAATTTGTGCCCTTTGTATTGCTGCAAATTAGTAATTAGTAGCTAGCTTTCAATCTGAGAAGAAGGGTCCAAAATTTTTGTGGGTCATTGGTCCCAATCTCTACCCTAAACCCCTAATGTCTTCCCTTTGATTATAAGACTCATAAGGGTATATCTATTTGGAGATTCCCTAGTTTGGACGCTTCCTATCACTATCTTTATATGCTTATTTTAGTTTTTACCTCATCATAATTGCTTCGCCACATGGCTAAGATTCCAAACTAGTCCTATTGCCATCAAGAGAGAAATAATAATTAACATGTCGTAACTTTTTGTTTTTTTTAATGAATTCGACTCCACCTTTTATTCAAACTTATAACTTTACTTCAACTTGAACATCAATCTAGTTTACTGATTTTCATTTTATTATTTTATCTTCAATAATATTTTTATGGAAAACATTAGTATAAAAATATAATTAAATTAATAAATTAGTAATGGAATGTTAATTTCATAATACAAAATAATTGACCTAATTTTTTTAAAACTAAATTCGAAACCTAATTGATCATTAAAACTCATTTTTAAAAGTTTTTTGATATAAAAAGAAATTAAGTATTAAAATTTTCCCTATTTGGCAAAGTCAATTTTACCCATTTTGAATTTGGACACGATCCACGCAGATTTTATCTTGCAGGTCGAATGAATAACTATTGATAAGATTACTCATCTTACGACTTACCTCAACGAGTATTTAATCCTTATAGAGTTTTTTGAATGAAAGGATTAAATAATATAAAAAAACTATATCTCATAATTTTTGTGTGAAATACAAGAAGTCATAAAACCATATGATAAATTTGGATCGACATTTTATTCTACGGTTTGGATTTTGTTTAGAAGTCCAAACTCCGACAAAACGTGCTTTTTTTTAAAAAAAATAAATTAAAAAAAAAAAAAAAAGGTATTCAACAACAACGACCCAAATATTACTAAAAACTACCAAACCCTCCAAAATAGTCCTAACCAGCCACACCAGACAGGAAGACTCCCAAGCTTTCTGGTTTTGAACCGAACATGACTGACACGTGTAAAAGAATTACCGCTGTTAAACCGGCTGCTTGACACTTGTCAATAAAGGAAGCGGATAAATAGTATTTAAACAAGTCGTGTCAAACACTAATGATGCAGACACTTTTTTATGGGATAAACCACTTCAGCACTTTGGTCCATTCGTTTCGTTAACTTCCATGCAACTTTTAGACGCTACATCTTTTAGTTTTATTTTTTTTTTATAACAAAATAAATAAACATAATCCCAAATTTCTATTTACGTAAAAATTTGAATGTCACCCCAAATTTTACCTTATACTATCAAATATTTTAATATATAAAATTATCCAATAAATATTTTAATTTACATAATTTTTCTATTAAATATATAAATTTATAAAATTAGATCCATTAAACTTATTAAATAGTAAAAAAGATTAAATATTATTTTTAAAGTTGATTGGAGTGAGTATAAGTAAGTGATATGAGGAGTAAATTACAAATTGAATTATAATTTAATTTTGTTAAATTTTTGAATAATATATATACTATAAGATATGGAAAGACGGGTGAGTACAATTATATAATGTATATTTATTGTAAGTGACGCCTTTAGTGGTTGTTGGCTCATCCATTGCCCTTTGCATTGATGACTGGACAAAGCAGATGATGGATTGACACTTTATTAATTATTAATTAACTTATAAATACCGTTGATTAAGCTTATTTTAATTACTCTTTTTTTTATCAATAGATAATCTTTTATTTTATTAAATTATAAAATCAGAAAAAACTTATCAAACTCAAAAAAAATTAAACCAGAGCCAATAGACTTTTTTTGTACACTAAATTTTAAATTTTAATTTGATAAGTGAAAATAACATGATCACTAAAAATCCACTGGGACTCTACAAATTGGAGTGTATAAATCTCCTTCTGAGATAAGAAATGATGATCTATACATTTTATAATTAAAAAAATAAATAGAATAATAATCAATATGTTTTTTCATAACTATAAAGTATTTTTATTGAAATATTGTTAGGATATATAATATATATATATATATATATATATATATACACATTTTCTAAAGGGAATTGGGAAACTAACTTTGGGCATATGTAACACTATTCTATTCCATAACAAGTTTTTCTTTGCTCATGTCAACATTAGATGCTTATGAGTCTCAAATTAAGCTTATATTTACAATTCATTGCGTGTATACATCAAATTCCCATTTACATTTTATATTTCAACTCTCACGGTTAAGAAACTAACCTACTAGATGTAATACCTACCGCCTAATCTAAGAGAATTAGACTGTGGATACCATATTCGGTGTTGAAACACCGACTATTCTGCTAATTATCTCCAAATCTTCATATTAGAAATAATTATGTTTCCTTAGTGAGGCAAGTAATTAAAATATAAAATATAATTTTTAGGGGAAATCTTACGGAAAATAAAATTTTACAAGAACATCCCTTAAAAAAAAAAAATTGCTGCACAAAGAAAATATGCACACTTTTAATATAATTTCTCTAGACCCCAAAACTCCAATTCAATACAAAATAACACAAATACTTCTAAATATACATCCATTCATTTCAAAAATATACACATCATTAATCATTCACCACACATAAAATCAAGAATTAATATTTAATCGGTCACCGATTTCATTAAATATAATCTCAATATTTACAACTTCTAAAATGAGTTATATTAAGTTTATACATGCCATAATCCACGCTCATGTACATATCCTACAAAAAATTAAGACTACTCTCTGATACTTCACCTCCGATCTTTAGGTAGCATCCACCGTTCACAACCTGCGTGTGATAAAAATCAACGCGCTGAGTGGAAGACTCAATGGTGCTAAAAACAAATATTCAAATCATAAAATATATCAAACACAAAAAATGTGCTAATTAAATCCAAATATTTTGGATAAACATAAAGAAATCCACGTCTCATAAATTTTTACTAAACTCGATATAATTTAGAAAATATCATAAATATCATTATGTTCCCGATTTAGCATAACCAGTTTTGGTATAAGGATCATAAGTTGAGCTATAGATCTTCAAATTGAACACAAGAGGATGATTTAGAAAGCTAAGACATAGAAATACAACTTTTATGAAGAACTTAAGACATTATCTTGCCATTTTAGTGGCCAAAATGGACAATCAATACGAATTTACAAGTGAGACACCATAACAGAACCAATTTTGGTATTTAAATCATAAGTTGAGCTACAAGTATTGGAATTGAACATAAGAGGATGTTTTGAAAATCTGAGAAATAGAGCTACAACTTTCATGAAAAAGTCAGAAGCAAATGAAAATGATAAAATGGTCGAAAATGACTTCCAGTCTACCTTAAGTACACCTCTAACATCAAAATTCATCAAAAACCTAAAATTTAAAACTTAAGAGAATGAAAGGGAAATTAGAATATTATTGCACTAACCTTCAAATTAAGCTTAGAAGACTTCACTCTAAGCCTTCCCTTTCCTTTTATTTGAAGGTTCTCCAATATCTTCAAAATAGGAAGATATTAACATTAAAATCAAAATTGACACTAAAAAAGAAAAGAGCATGGCTTAATGCATGAATTCCATGACTAATCCTAGAATTCTACCCATTAAATCATAAAATTCAAATATCATAACTTACTTCTTTTAATGGCAACTTGAATTCTCCAAGCTTTTAATCCCCAATTTCAACTTTAATTATTTAGTTATTAGAGATTAATTATTTTTCTTTGATTTAATTAGGTGATTTTGTGTTGATTTGCGGAGTAAAAATGAAAGAAATGGAGGAGGAAGAAGAAGGTAGAAATGGCGTGGGTGATGGAAAAGAGAGGAGAGAGAAGGTGTAGAAGAAATAGTGATAACCTATTAAGTAGCAAAGTCAAACTTTGCTTTTCCATTTTATACTAAATCAATGGCTAAGATTAAGTTTTTAGATAATCTCATCTAATGGCTCTAAATATTCTCAAATAATAAACTTTTAAATATTACTTAACTCCATTAATTAATTAAATTAATCCCACAAAAATATTTTCTCGTCAATTTCCTCAATATACCACACTAAAAATTAATATTCACAAGTTGTCAAAATTCCCCAGAAAATAATATTCATAAGTTGTCACAACTCTCCGAAAATATTCATGAAATATTCTCTATCTACCTAAATCATGCAAACATGCTCCAAAAATATTTAATAAGACAATAGACACCTGTAGTAATTTTTTGGACCGAAATAATATCAAGTCTCATACTTGTGGTACTATTCACAAACAGATAAATCACTATTGACAGTATAAAAAATTAATCCGTTACACTAAATTGTGGACTTAATTGATGATGTAGGCTAAATATATGGAAAGAGCTATTAAACATATTTGCAAAGAAGAGTGAAAAACATTAACTGTGACTAAATTTCGAACGGAATTATTTATACTTTTAAACTAAGGGTAACAATATAATTTATTATGTATTTTTTTTTTACTTTCCTATATTTAAACTAAATAAGGTTATCTTAGTTTTTTAAGCTATCATCCAAACAAAATAATTCAATATTCTTATAATTACTTGACTAGAAATATATTTTTCATAGAAAATTAATTTCCAAATGAATGTTTGACTATTCAAAATTTTATTTAATATTATATTAATAAATGTATGTGTAAATAAAATAAATTAATGGTAATATTTAGGACTATATTTTTCTAATGCTTCAGGTGCTTTTAAAGATATAAAATATGCAATATAAAAAATTTTATTGAAAGGTTAGGTTTTTATAAGTCCTAACTTCAAAATATTATATTCAAATTAATACTAATATTATTTTAACTAAATTAATCTTGATTTCAGGCTAATTAATTTGACATTATGGAGTCATTTTCTATATTCCACCTAATTAAAAATCAAATTATGATTTAAAAAATTATTAAAAAGAAGAGAAAAATCTATATTATTAATAGGCAGATTTATATTATTTTTGAAAAAAATTTATGGTAACTGCAATAAATTTTCAGAAGCATATTCCATGTGCTCAATTACCTTAGCCACAAACTTCACTCTAAGACCACATTTTCAGGCCTACAAAACAATATTAGTAATAAGTGGTCCAATAAAAGAGTGACAACACACCAAGTCACCAATACACAACAAAGTAAACACCCACACCAAATCCACTTCCCAATTTCCTTGTCTATTTTCTTATTCTTTTTTACTATATTCTACCTTATCCCCAAAATTTATAAATCTGACATTATGCTTTAATACTATCAGATAACCCGCCACGTGGCAAAACCCATCTAGCCTTGAACAATTCATACAAAAAGAAAGAGGCCATGAGGGGTTTATGTTGACCTACTATTGCCCGGACATTAATGACCTTTTACTGGCTGGTCCGGTTTTGTGGTCAAAACTTTATAAAAAGATATAAGGGGGGTTTAAGCCACTGTTTTTTGGTGGTTTTTTATAGAGAGAGAAAGAGAGGGAGAGGTTTTTGTGCTTCCTTTTAATGTCCTCTCCATTCAGTTAAAATCATTTTCAAGAGAAAAAAAAAATAAAAAAGAGAGAATCTTGAGAGAGAATTGAAATGAAAATGAATTGAATTGAATTGTTCTTGTTCTTCGTTTTCCCCTTTAATTCCTTTGTAATTGGATTTTTCTTTGAATTCTCCGATCTTGGATTTCCATTTCCATTTCCATTTGTAAAGCAGAGCAAATAATTTTATTTATTTATTTTTTATTTGGGTTCTCTGTACATATACCGTGTAGATTTTAAACCGAAGATCAGAGAGAGTCTGAGGTGAGTAAAATCGAATTCCTTGTGGAATTTGAATTCATATTACTTGAATTGTTTGTACTTTGTTGCAATTTTGTTTGTTGTGAATTGTGGTTGAGCAAGTTGAGATCGATACTGAGGTGTGGAATTGGAGATCAAGAGGAGTTTTGAGTTTAAGTGGAATGTTTTGCTGAATTAGAAATGGGGATCAGGGATCCGATCGTCGAAGTTGGGTGGCCAATTGTGGAAACCGGAATTCTCTAGAATTTGAGATCGTAGTCATGATTTTAAGTTAGTTGATTGGGGTTTAAGGGAATCGGATGCGTTTCTATTTTTGGTGGTTTATAGAAAAATTTCCTAATGTATTTGAATTTACATATTAGAAGGTTTCAAATTCCGGGAATTCGGTTGATTAGGTGTGTAGATTGGGTTTTATGGAAGTCGAAATCCAATTCTAGTTCACTGATCATGCAGAGCGAAACCAATTCCTGGTTTTGGAATTATCACCTTGAATTATATTACAATTCCATATGAATTGCTCGATAAATTGGGTTGGTGACGATTGTGAACTTGTGAGTGATCTCTATTGGGAATTTTGGCATCTCAAAGTTGATATTATAATTCCAGTCGGAAATAGATTTGATTTGCGTTTCTGTGAATGCTTGTAAGGAGTTATTCTAATTGAGTCGAGATTAAAGTTAACAAATTTTATTTCTAATTTAGTTCTAATTTTTTAGAACAATTTATTATGAATACATCTCTTTTTATCTATTTGGCTGAACATTCAGTTCCTTACCGCATCTCATCAGATCCTGTCAAAGTGGTTTTTCAAAAATGTTTTACTTCACATTCTGCTTGTCATAGGACAATAATGTACAGAATATAGATCTCTGTTTTGGTGGTGGTGGTGGTGGGCCAGCTATGATAATTATTCATTAAAGTCTTCTGAATTTTCATGGTCTACGTAAAGTTATTTAACTACTGCTACCCATGTATCTCTTAAAAGCAAATGCCAATTATTATCATATCACACTGCTATATGGTTGCATTGCATTGTTTCTCGTTTTTGATTGATGTCAAACGTTCCTTTTTATTCTTGTACCATGCAATTCCAGTGAAGCAGTTATATTAGTTATATTGCACCTATAATTGGCTGATTTAGCTGTTTTTCTCTTGCGGATTTGGTAACAGTGGAGGAATGTTGGCAGTGTGATTGTCATGTGTGCTTAAGATATGGTGCTGAAGAAGAGGCAAGATAATGGTTTTAATGGCTTCCATGTACCCTTCATTCCCAGGGCTCCTAGATCAGCTAGAGTAAGTACCCATTGCACTCTCAGATTTGCCTAGCTTTTTAATTTTCATGATTGCTGAATACACTCATAACCTTATCTCTTGGTTACTGGTACCTGCAGAGGGGTCTGCAGAAGAAAAGAGTTGAAGACAGTCAAATATGTGCATTCGAGTTACTTGCAGCATTAGCTGGCAAATTATTGCAGGAAAGTCAAAGTTCTGCTTCCAGCAGTGCTTCTGAAACAAATGATCAGCCTGCGATTGGTGATAATGGTATCAAACAGGAGCAAGATAAACCACTTAAAATTGAGTGCCTTGATCAGGGAAGCTGTGAAGAAAGTGTCTTTATCCCTGAGTTCACTGCACCAAGCAGTGATAAGAAATTCCTTCTCAAGGAATGTCCACGTGCTGAGAGTGATTCCATTCTGGAGCGCTCTTCAATTATCACAAATTCTGATTCCTCAGAGAAAGCTAGTAATGATGTGAAGTCGGCAATTTGCAAAAGCAAGAGTCCATGTGATGATTTCCCTTGCAAAATAGAGGGAGGCTCTCTTGATTCTGGGGAATATGGTGATGGTTATGTGGAAAATGGATTCAGCCAAGAGCAAGAAGCTGATGGCCTGGGGACTGGAGGTTTGACTATTGATAACACATCCAGTTTAAAGGATCCCATGGAGTTGTGTATGAAATTTCCTTCGTTGGTCAATTCTGAGAACAATGTCAAATTGACATCATGCAGGAACTCTGTTCCTGATGCTTCTATTTTAAGGCTTAGGAATAATATTAAATTAGGTATTAGAGATGATGACGAAAACTTTTCTAGGTATAATAATTCTGGCACCAAGCCAAGGGCATATAGGTATCCATCCCGAATTGGGGACCGAAGAATAAGGAAATTACTGACAGCTAAATACTGGAAAGTAGCTCCAAAATTGAAGGACTGTGAGCTTTCCAAAGTCGGTAAGGAGCTGTGTGATTGTTCATTTATATTTTGCATAGTCTACTCGTGTTATTCTATGGAGGTTGACTTGATTATTCCGATACTTGTGGCAGCTTTTTTAGATGGGGGAATGAAGCCTCTATATCGTAAGCGGAAAATGTGTTATGGTCGTGAAAGATACCAACATGACACTCTTTATAAGAAGAGGAAGTTTCCTGACCATAGTTTAGTCATTACATCTGATGGGGGGTTTAGCAGTGAAAGTGTATGTAATTCACCCGAAAAGAGCATGAATGTGGACAAGAATATCTCAGCTCCGGCGTTTCGTGGAGGTACTCATTACTTCATTTGTGCTAGGTTTTTGTTGCTTGTTTGCATTTTTTCTAAATAGTTTTAGTTGCTGTGCCAGCAAATGGGGTATCATCTTCAATTATTGGTCATCATGCTTCTTTCCATTCCAAGGATTCTCATGGTACTATAGCAAGAGCACTAGTGTTCAGTTGATATATAATGGTTGATATGGTTTGGCTATGTTAATTTACATCATCCAGAGGTTTCTTATAAATTGTTCATTCTCTCTACAGTGAAATTCAGCATCAAGTCCTTCAGGATACCAGAGCTTTTCATTGAGGTCCCTGAAACCACAACTGTTGGTTCACTGAAGGTATAGACATTCAGTTCTGAAAATGGTAAATTTACACCTCACCCTAGATAGCAATATCCCATAGCTTTTTCCTGTCTAAGGGTTGCTTTTTTGTTTTGCTATTGATAGATTATTTCCCAGTGAATGCTTGAGTATAAACTTGTTAAAGTTAAAAACATTCTGTAAAACTGACATTAATAGGCATTGACATTTTAATATTAGTTTTTATGTGCAAGCTGTTGTCAATTATGTCAGTAATTGCTGAGTTCCTGATTTTGTACTATGGTGTTATGTGAATTTATATAGAGGACGGTTATGGATGCTGTAACTGGTATACTTGGAGGTGGATTGCATGTTGGTATGCTTCTTCATGGAAAGAAGGTTAGGGATGATAACAGAACTTTATCGCAGACAGGTATCAGTTCTAAAGAGAATCTTGATAGTTTGGGTTTCACATTGGAACCTGGTCCGATACAAACTCCAACTGTGTGCGCTGAAGATTCTCCACTTCCATTACCATGCAATAATTCTGAACTTGCAGTAAGGTAATCGAATTCTGCATTTTAAATTTTATGTTTATTTTTGTTAAGGTTAGAATTTGCATTTATGTTTGACTGTAAATTGGGCTGGATAATGTTTTTATATTGAGTTCAGCTTAATTCAATTGGTTTCTTTATGCAGTGATATTGCTGCAAATTTGTGTGATGCTTGACGTTTTTTTCGTTATTTCCAGGTCGCCCGCTGCTCCTGTTTTAAATTCAGGAAATTCTGATGCCCTACCTCCCCCTCTTGCACTGACTAGTTCAGGCAATAACCTTGACAGTAACCATGAATTAATTTCCTCCCATAGTTTAATTGACAAAACACTGTCAGATTCTAGAGCTCTGGTTGCAGTTCCACCAGTGAGTGTCGAGGCACTTGCTGTGGTTCCTGTTAATCAGAAAGCTAGGCGATCTGAACTTGTACAGCGTCGAACTCGGAGACCATTCTCCGTTTCAGAAGTAGAAGCATTAGTGCAGGCAGTTGAGGAACTTGGAACTGGAAGGTATGATGTTTTTGTTTTTGCAGCTTATTTGTTAATGGCTCTCCTGTTTGAATTGTACTTAAGAGGCTTCATAATGTTGTCGTTTTACAGGTGGCGTGATGTTAAGTTGCGTTCTTTTGAAAATGCGGACCATCGAACTTATGTGGACTTGAAGGTAAATGTTTTTTCTTCTTTTTTTCATAGAAACAATTCATTTAAATATAGGGTTTGGGGTTTACTTGAGAATTGAAGTTGTATTTCGTTTGGCGAGGGAACCTGTATGCCCCATTTATTCCCCATTTATAGCGATATTCATGCAACTTCATATGTTGCCTTCACTTTTGATGAACTGCAGTAACTTGAGTCGCTGTGAACATTGCATTTGAATGAATAACTTACCATTTTCTCTGTCCTAGTTAATTGTTATGTGCAACTTCATTTGTGTGCATCAATGTTAAAATTCTCGATATATAAAGAAAAATTTTGAACCTTTTCCGTCTCCGTCGTATTCACCCCACCCCTGGTGCACAACTAGTATTATAAGAGTACTTGTACTCCTTACAGGTGCATGCTTCATCCAAGTCAATCAAGTAACTATCCAGATTAAAGTTGTTTTTTTCTTTGGCAGGATAAATGGAAGACATTGGTTCACACAGCAAAGATTGCCCCACAGCAAAGAAGGGGTGAGCCAGTGCCGCAGGAGCTCTTGGACAGGGTCCTAGCAGCTCATGCATACTGGTCTCAACACCAAGCAAAGCAGCACGGGAAGAATCAAGCTGCTGTTTTGAAGATCACGGAGGCACATGCCGGTAGGAATGGAGGTGAAGGTGAAATTCACTTGTTGTGATTGTAAAAAGAAGGAATATTGCTGACAGGATTCTCACAGGGAACAAGAAACTTGTACAAAAATGATTCAAAATTTATGTAATATTTCTCACTCTCACAATGATTCATTGCCAACTTCCCTATGTGGGAAGGGTGTGGCATCTGTAAATGATTCGATGGAATAAAGAAACACTGCTCTAACAGAATTTACAGTGTTTTTTATAATTCATTGATTTAATTGATGTAATGTAATACATATAGAACAGAAGAATCCAAATAAAAAATGTAGCTTTCTTTTTTACCTTTTTTCAAATTTCTATTAGTTGTGCGTTGCTTACTGTTTTGTCATTCAGATAATTTTCAAATTTGCTAGCCCGACGTTTGATTACTATAAGCGGTTAACAGGCACTTGTAGAAATTCAAAAATGGAGATATATACGAGTTGGATACAAAGGAACGAGTTAACTCATTTACGATTTTAAATAGAAGATTTAATTTTGAACCAAAGTGTAAAGCCAATGATATAAATCTGAGCTTGAAAGCTAAGGTTGGTTATATCCAAAAGAAAGCATTTTTATATTTAGCTTCGTTTAAAGCAGCACGTAACCTCTGACCTGCATGTGATAGCCAACAAACTGCACTGCGTCTTAAAGACTTTTAATCAAAGTCTTTTGCTTTCAAAATCGGCTAATTTGGTAGGTTACGTCTAACCCAAGTTTTTCAATATTCTCTTTAATTTATCTACTTTTATATATGACCGACGGTTTCCATGGCACGTGCTCTTTACATTTTTATTTTATTTTATTATTTTATAACCATAACCGCCGAATCAACCGCTCTTCCAAGTTCTCTTTTCTTTTCTTTTTTTTTTTTTTTTATTACAATAAATTATGAAGAGATATTATTTTGTTAATATGTAAAATGTGGTAAATGATAATCTGACCAATAATTTTCTTGCCTCTTATTTTTATGTATAAATACTTAAATTTAATTTATTAATTTATTGCCCAATTTTCTGGATCTAACCATGTGGCTTATGTCTAATGGCATCTTAATGATAAGCCACAAATTTTATATTTAAAAAAAAAAAAGAAGAATTTATGATGCAATGTTTTGATTGGTCGCCAATGCTTCATTCAACCGGATAACGTTGTGGTTTTATATTGGTTGTAAAAATTACGATCCAGTAATTGGCTTTGCCTTTTTGTTAGAAAGGAAAAAAAAAAAATAATAATTGGCTTAGCTAATTGTTTTCTTATTTTAGACTTTTGTCCAATAACAATACCTTGTGGATGTAGGGCTTTAATAGGAAATCTTGCTAAATAACATATTATTTGCTAATTAGAGAATAATATTTTAGATTTGTCACATCATTTGAACTCCTAATAATTTTATAATCCAAATTAATTGTTGGTGCACCCACCACTTGCTTACAATAAGGAACTTAATATTGCAAAACAAGTAATTAACCATCATTAATCTCTTGATATCTAAATTAATTATTTTTTTTAAATATTTATGTTAGTTTGACAAATAATTTTTACAATTCAAATTTGCTAATTTTGGAATTCTCATTTAGACCTTTCAAGATTAATTATTATTAGATGGGTAGTTTCACCATTGGTGCAAACACATAATTATTAAATTTTTTAAAGTCATTTTCAGAAATTGACCTGAATTAAAAAAATAAAATTAAAGAATAATAATTATGCAACTTAGACACATCAACAATTCGATTATTACTAATGACTGCATTATATAGTTTTCTATTGTCTTCATATTTGAAGGATTTGGAGGAAAATAGAGACTTGGGCTTTTTTTTTGGACTTGAAGAGAGACTTGAGCTTTTGATTATATATATGCATTTAATAAAAAAAAACAAATATCTCTTTAATATATATTGAAAATTTATTTTTTAAAAATAATTATCTATACTATATATAAATATGAAAATAGATCGAAATAATAGAATTTCCCATATAATTTTTTAATGAAATTTAAAATATCCTTATAAATGAAATAAATACTCGTTGAAGCATTTTATCCTTTTTTTAGACTCGAGATACATGTGATTAAGAAAAATTATATTTTATTATTTAATTAGATGTAATTTCTAAAATTATTTTTTAAATATATATATATATATATATATAATAAAAAACAAAAAGATATACTCATTTTTTATGGTTATATGAAAAATTGTAATTTATTTGGAGAAATAATATTTCTTTTATATAATCTTTTTTTATTACTTAATTCACTTATTTATTTATTTTAAATGTCTGAATAAGTATTTTTAATTTTCTTTTATATCCTAAATATGTTTGACTCGAAAGAAGATAGTGTTTATGAAATTGAAAAAAAACTAAAACTGTGGCATCCTGACCCGGCAAAGCGATCCCAAGAGGGCTCCTGGAGAACTTTTAGAATGGCAGGCTAGTTAGGGTAATGGAATGCAGCACACAAGAATGAATCTGATCATATATTGAAAATGGGGTAACTAATTATTAGAGGTGCCTTTTGGTGGAATGATTAAAAAATTGAAAGAATTTTAGGATTAAGCGTGTTCGCTTGACAGAAATCTTAGGATGAGTGATTTCTTAGAAAGTTTTCATTTCACCTGCGAGACAAAATCATACAGATCTTGCCCATCTAGCATAGGATGGATCCGAACCGTGGGGATCTTACCCATCTAGTATGGAATGGATCCAACTTGATCCAAAGCGGATAATTCCTCTTGTGGTTGGAGTCAGAGCATTACAAAAACTATATATTTTTATTAAGTCATTTTTGGGCTTCAAGTGTTTATCTATATGTTCATATATTCTTTTCTCTAATTCATTAGGTAAGTAACATTATTATTATAGTCAAAATGATTATCATTATTAATTCATATCATTTTTTTTATTTACCAATAAAAGAAATTTATTATTATTTTTCATTATAACTATTTATAGATATTGATTTGGGATTAAGGGAAATGATTGAGGATTGAGTAATAATTTAATTTTTTTTGAGCACCTATTAGGATTTTAAGAATTTATATTTATAAATTAGAGACAGAAAAAACTAAGTATAATATTAGATATAAGATTTGATTGAACTTTATTTTGAAATCACTTTATCATATAAAAATATAATTAAGTACATAAGAAATAACATTGCAACTAATTTATATGACAACTCTAGCACAAATTAACCAATTATATATATATATATTAATCTAAATAAAAAATTTATGCTTTAATATTATATAAATAAAAAATTAAAAAATATAAAAAATGAAAATATAACTGGAAATTATCAAATGCGTTGCATTTGGTAAAAAAGACTAGTCATAATTTAAACGTTGAATGATTCAGATATTATGAGATAAACGCTGGATTAGTTGGCTTACCATAGACTTCAATTGCTTCTTTAGTTGTGTAAGCAATGACTTTATGGTGCTAATAAAGCTTTATTGTTATATATTTTGTGATTTATTTTTTTTTCTAAAAACTAAAAAAGTTATAATTTTTTTTAATATAATATATTAAGATTTCATTAAAAAAAAAATCAAATTGATGCAAATAATATAGGGAGGAAGAGATCCCTCTCTCTTGAAAATCAAACATAAAATAAAAAAATCATCACAACTAAAATAATTATTATTTATTAATCTAATAAAAAATATTAATAAAAATTGAAAAATTAACCTTAAAAAAATTGATAAATCTTCAAAATAATTGGCTAAATCAATTCTCTAAATTTTTATATATAATTTAATTATTTATAAAATAATTTTTTGTGACCAACACTAAAAATTTGAATCACGGGAGGAACATACCTACTCTGAAAAATAAAAATCAAACATCTATTTAAAAAATTCTCCACTAATAAAGTTATAATTAGCACCATAAATCTCAATCTCAACAATGAAAATCAAAATGCCAGTTTAGCCCATTTCAAACAGTAGTGGGTTGGCCCAGTTTTGTCCTCATTCGATAGAGTGGACCCAACTAATCTGTCATGTCCAGTCCATATCCCATTACAATGGTCTAAAGTTTGACTAGGATTGTCTTATCGGTTGGTTTGGTCTTCGAACGAAACCGAAATAAGAGAAATATAAAAGTAACCCAACTGAATAATTCATAAAATCAAATTGATTTGATTTGATTATTTGACTTTATAACATAAAAGAAATTTGATTGAGTAGTAAATAAATCTAAAAGTTATAGAATGTATAAATATTAAACATTATTTATTTCGTGATCATTTAAATTGATGCAATGTAAAATATATTGATTCCATAAAAAACGTGCAAAATTCCATTTGAACCGGTCAATAACCGGGGCGACAGAAACTAAAATCGGAATGCTTTATTCTGATTCCAATTCGAGTTACAATAATAGTCTATTATTATCTTGTGGAATATTCTAAAAAATAAATAAAAAGCTTTTTTTTTTTTTTTATTCACGGGATAAAAGGGTCAAGTTGACTTGCGTGGCAAAGACTTATCTTCTCACGTCTTGAACGTTCTTGAAGGATTATTTAGGATTCAAATAAAAAAAAAAGGAAAAATATGCCAAAAAATGTTTTCTTTTTTAAATTATTAGGCAGGGAGAATTAAACCCGAATATATTGATGGGTTATATATATATATTATTAAATTATATATGTATATATCGATAGACTATGTATTGGCACGTGCTAAAAAATATTTTGTCCACCTCAATGTACTGATTTTCAAGAAGACCACGTCAGCACAATGTACTGATTTTCATGATATGATATGGGTTTGTCCACCTCGTGATGATAATATATTAATATTCAGATAATTTGCTGGTATGTAAAACTATATATTTTTTATTGAGATAAATGCTATATTTAATTTTTAGATTTATTTAATTATTATTTATTAATTTTATTAAATTATTTAATAATTTCAGGTGTATTTATTAACTGTATCAATAGTCAATAATTGTCATATTACTAAGAATTTAATTAGCTGTTTGATTTAAGATGATAAAAAACACACATTATACATATAATTAGCCGAACTTGAATTAAAAAATGAGTATTAATGTTAGAATGTTTAATATTTTATAAAAAAGCTCCATAATCTCTCTATTACTTGTATTGTTTAGTAACATAGTTTGTATACATTAACGCCCTGTCCGAAAGAGCATTTGAAATAGTATTTAATGTCTTGATTGAATTAAAATACTGTTTTAATTAATTATTGTATTCGATAATGTCATACTTAATTCTAATATTTAGAGTTTGAAGTAATTTTTAACGAAACATTATCCTCATTAATATTTAACATTTTATAAATTTTTTTTCTTGTTGTCTATCATCTTACCCTTTGTTTATATTTTTATGTTAAATATTAATTTTTATCGGTTAGTAAAATAGCTGACAATTATTACAATAATTAACATTTATTAGAATGACTATATTGCCAAATAGATCCTAAAAGAGCATTGTACACATTTTATGAGATGAATTAATTTTTTGTTTTGTCAATTATACTTATTATTTCTTTCTTTGAATTCAACTAACATTTGAAATGAAAGTTAAAATATAATTAATACAAATAAAGTTTTAATTTGATTAAAATGCTAAAAATTATTTATTTTAAAAATTTAATGTCCCATTTAAGTTGAAATAAGTTTGAACATACTGTAAAAAATGGTGTGGAAGTGATTGCACCAAAGTAAAAAGTTAAAGGGTTAAAGACCTACCCTCTTCCTCTAGTCTTTTTATTTGTTTTATTATTTATTAAATAAACTCCAATCAAATTAGCATATGCAAGACAGGGTACTATCAATTTTTATGATATGCATCTAGAAGAAAAGCACGCATGCCTTTTTCTGTATATGACAGCGACACAATCTGATAGGACATGCTTATCTCTTTCAGCAGTGCAATGTCATTTTTTGGCCGTTAATCAATAATTAAGTTTAATTATTTATTAATAATGTCCTAATTACTCTCTCTCTCTCTCTCTTTTTGAAATATTGATTTACTTTTTCTTTTCTTTTATACATATTATATATTAGGGTATGCCAACCAAGAAGAGAGCGACAATTCGACAATTTTAAATATGTAGACAAAAAAAACATGCGTTGGTTTACTGGGCATTGATGTGGATGGAAGAAACTAATTTTTATCAAATAATTTTTGCAAAGTCAAAAGTTTAATTCTGGAAAAAATACTAATGGGAAAGGATAATTATAATTTTATAAAATTAGATCATTACCGTATATTCTAAAAAAAAAAAAGTAAGACTGATCGTACGAAAACCACCGTATTATATACGTAGTTGTTAACTTTGCATGGAAATGAATATGTATTTCTATCATATAACTGACAAAACTTGAATCTAAGTTGTATTCCACATTAAACACATGAATTGAGTTCTTAACATTTAAATTACATGGCTTTCATAATTTAGTTATATACTCTTTATTTTTTTTCTATCAAATATTTGTTACTGTAACAGTTAGAATCTTAATTATTAAAATATATAATTGCCAAACTATCATAAAAGTTCTTTCTAAATAGTAGCTTTGGCGCTGATGGGAAAAAGAAGCGAATATACATATTTTATAGGAACAAAGATTTTCGCATGAAAGAGAGAAAAGTATGTATAAACAAAAAAGCAGATGATAGCAAGTCCAGATACAGTTCATATATGGCAGGCAACCAAAAGAGTTGAGGTATTGGACGGCTTAGATTTTCCAGACACAGTCACCTAAGTTCACGATCGCCCTTCCTTTTTGTCTTTATTCCTTGTGATGCTCAAAAAGATACCTACTTAATAATTCCTGCAGGACTGGAGAGAAGCATTTCATCTCTGTGCCTCTGCCTCTTCCCTTCGGCTCGGTTAAGGTGCTTACCTTCAACTTCTGTATTTTCTTTATTCTGTGTACCAGAAGAAAGAAGAGACCTTATTGGTTGATGTGAAGGTTTTTTTTTTTTTTTTTCTTTTCGTTTTTCTGAGTCTCAAAAGACTTTGCTTTCTGTGCCCACTTTTTTTTTTTTTTTTAACATCCTGTGTAGTATAGTTCTGATTGCTTTCTTTGATCAATATTTGTGCATTGATACTCGGATTTTGTAGTTACGATTAATTAAGTCACCCTAACTATTTCTCTTACATATAGACATATTCATTTCTTAAAGATCCCATTTTTTAACTTCTTGTGTGTACTTTTGCTAATAGGTATAAAATTCAGGACTTTGATAGTTGAAGTAACAGCTGATACTTGCTCAGGAACTTTTTTATCTGGAAGAAAACTCTGAAATAGTGAAAAGCCACAGCATAATTTGATGTTGGTGTCTTTTTGGCTTTTGGGTGTTTGGTATTTTGTTTAGGGAGTTGAAATTTGTAGTTTTTGTGGCGTTGATTAGTTGAAATAGGGTTTGTTACTAAAAGTTGGATATTCTTGGATTTTAGCTGTGGATAGCTTTTGCAATATAGATGGTCATGGATCAATCCTTAAAAGGATTATATGGTTCTGTCAGTGGCTTGAAACTCAACGATGACACCCTTTCTGTTTTATCAAGTCAGAATCAGGTTAATGGGTTAAAATTGGATAACAATTTTGTCAACCAACACTATGCCAACATTCCTCCTTTGCCACCTGATCTGGTACATAGTAATTCAGTTTTATCTTTGAGTATGAGCCACGATGGGGATTCAACTGAGGATTTTGATTTCAGTGATGTGGTTCTAAAATACATTAGTGAGATGCTCATGGAAGAAGATATAGAAGGGAAAACTTGTATGTTTCAAGAATCCTCAGCGGCACTTCAAGCTGCTGAAAAATCATTGTATGAGCTTATTGGGGAGAAGTATCCTCCTTCACCCAATTATGAGTTAGTATCTCATTTAGGTCAAAACCACAAAAGGCCAGATGAAAGTCGTGACTTGAATTATGCTAATGATACAAGCAGTTCAAACAACACTAGTGGTAGTAGCTTAGTTGATACTGGTTGTAACTATGATTTGAGTGAGTATAGCTCCTTGAGATATGCTTCTCAATCATCTTCGCTATCATCTCATAGTTCTGCGAATAGCACAGGTATTGTTATTGATGGGTTTGTGGATTCACCAGCGAGTACGATTTCTGAGATATTTAGTGATAGTGAGTCTATTATGCAGTTTAAGAAAGGGTTTGAAGAAGCAAGCAAATTTCTTCCAAATGGTAGTTTGTTTACTGATTTGGAGAGTAATGGTTTGTTTCTTACGGACTTGCATGATGAGTCTAAGGATGCTGGTGCAGCACTTGGGATCGAGGAGAAGCAGGAGAGTGAAAAAAATCCGGATTTGTCGAGGGGAAAGAAGAATCCGCATCCAGAGTTTTTGAATTTACAGGGAGGAAGAAGTAACAAGCAATCTTTAATTTATACTGAATCAACTGTAAGTTCAGCATATTTTGACACAGTATTGCTAAACTGTTCACAAAGTGATGCTCTTCGCGAAGCTTTGCAGCATGGGAAAAGTAAGAAAATGCAGCAGAATGAACAAACTAAAGGGACTAGTGGTGGAAAAGGTCGAGGTAAGAAATCTGGAGGTAAGAGAAATGTGGTGGATTTGAGAACTCTTTTGACCCTTTGTGCTCAAGCTGTTTCAGCAGATGATCGGAGAAGTGCAAGTGATCTGCTGAAGCAAATCAGACAGCATGCTTCTCCTACGGGTGATGGGATGCAGAGATTGGCACATATTTTTGCCGATGGCCTTGAGGCACGCATGGCTGGGGCAGGAACCCAGATATATGAGGCATTTATGAGCAAGCCCGGGTCTGCTGCTGATGTCTTGAAAGCTTACCATCTGTATCTTGCTGCATGCCCATTTAGGAAACTGTCAAATTTTTTCTCAAACAAAACAATTATGAAGGTTGCTCAAAATGCAAAAACACTTCATATTATTGATTTTGGTATTCTTTATGGTTTCCAATGGCCCTGTCTTATTCAGCGTCTTGCTTCTCGGCCTGGGGGACCTCCCAAGCTCCGGATTACTGGGATTGACCTTCCACGTCCAGGTTTCCGACCAGCAGAAAGGGTTGAGGAAACAGGACGCCGCCTATCAAACTATGCAAAAACTTTCTATGTTCCATTCGAGTTCAAGGCAATAGCACAGAAGTGGGACACGGTTAAAATCGAGGATCTCAAGATTGACAGCAATGAGGCTCTTGTTGTCACCTGTTTTTATCGATTAAGAAACTTACTTGATGAGACTGTAGTCGTAGAGAGTCCAAGAAGTATTGTTCTCAATCTGATCAGAAAAATGAATCCAGATGTTTTCATTACTGGGATAGTGAATGGAGCATACAGTGCTCCATTCTTTATTACACGATTCCGAGAGGCACTCTTCCACTACTCTACTCTGTTTGATATGCTGGAAACTAATGTGCCTCGTGATATTCCAGAGAGGATGCTGATTGAAAGAGAGATTTTTAGATGGGAAGCAATGAATGTCATTGCATGTGAAGGTGCTGAGAGGCTTGAGAGGCCAGAGACATACAAGCAATGGCATACTCGAGTTTTAAGGGCTGGATTTAAGCAGCTTCCTTTGGACCGGGAGATGTTTGCAGCGGCAAAGGAAAAGGTGAATGCACTGTACCATAAGGATTTTGTGATTGATGAAGATAGCCAATGGTTCCTCCAAGGGTGGAAGGGTCGGATTATTTATGCGCTCTCTTCATGGAAGCCTGATTGTTAAATGTGCATTCTGTTCCACATTAATAGGCAGGATCATAAGCTTCGACATGTGGATGCTTTCCTGCCTGTATGCAAATGTGGTTTCTGTCATGGTTTTCTTGTCGGTGAATATAAGGTAAATACGCATTCCTTGTGTGTATATATATACGCTCTCGCCAGTGGCATTGCACGTGTATATGAAAATGAAATTAATAATATTGTTGCATATTTTATGAGCAGGAAATTGGAAAAATGGAGTTTTGGCTGCTGCTGGTTGTAATGCTAATATTCTTCAGGTGCAGTAGCACTGTAGCAGTAGCAATTATATGGAGAAAGATCCATCCTGTCTTATGTGGCGATTGATTTGTCTCTGTTATCTTGGGTGAGAATGGCTCATATTGTAGAAAATACAACATGTGAATGCAGGAAAGAGAAAAAAAAAGAGGAGATAGAGAGAGGGAGGGAAGAAACAATAAAAAATAGACATTGGAACACTAGTTCGAGTTGATAACTTCAAAGATGTTAATCTAAATAGATTGCTTCTAGTGGTTTGTAGGATTAGAGAATGATCTTGAGGATTCTCTACGAGAGAGAAAGGGTTCTGTTACCCTGACTGTTCTCCCGTTTGAAATTTTTGTTGAAGTGATCATTTTTTCTATTGTGGTTAAGCAGTCCCAACATATACGGCTTTGTTTCCGGTATATGGGTTTAAGCAGTCCCTGTGCTGAAGTATTTGGTTTCATTTTCCCCATCAATTGTATCAATATAGTTCTTATCAGTAGCTCTCGAGTTCTTTCCTTTTCCGGCCATCTTGTAACACGTGGTAAGGAAAATTTGCCTGTCATTTTCTTATCTGCAAAGCAAGATGATTCCTCATTACGTAATCCATATTTAACTTTAATTTATAATAGTGCTTGTAGTACAATGGCCCCATTGACTCAGAAGATTTAGAATCTTTTAACAAATGTTTTATAGCTAGCATGTGGAAAATCATTTCTTGAATTGAAAATTCTTGCGACATGTCATGTTGATTAGTTGAAATACTTATGTGTTACTGTAAGTTTCCCTTTTAACCCTTTTCAAGATCTCTTGTACCATTTATTCAGGATGTTGCTTATCTCATATTCATTCACCAAAAGGATGGTTTGGAGTTGAAGTAGAACAAAATCTTGTCGTTTTGATAATCAGATGATGTACTCGAAATTTCACTTGCCAGATTCCGTTATGGAAAATGCTCCGGTAGTTTCTTGGTTTTGATAAGTTTTACTTTGGCTTCTGATACACAATATTGAAATGCACATACCAAAATGGAATCCACTGTAATCAATCTTGATTGGATTTTGGAACCATATCTGATGTGCTAGAAAATTAGATTTTCTTTTTATTCTTTATTGCTATTATTGTGATATTAATTCAGTTCAGATTAGCATAATGCTTGTATACCTACTGCTAAATTTTGTGCTTGCTTGATGTCATCCATTAGGAACAGCTTTGATTTATTATATTATGTCCAGGAGAATCTATACAGGGAATATACCATTACAGTTGTATCAGTATTATGAAGTGTATGAGGATGTCATGGATTGGGAAATGCAGCAAGCAAGCAAGCAATTTTAATGTGATTAAATACATAATACACACATAAATAACCTAACAGAATACCAACTACCAACAACTATATAACGGTGTGAACAGAAGATTGTTAATAAAGTGAGAAAATGGCATACTGCCTATATATAAAAAGTGGGTCTTTACATTTTTTTCAATGAGGATTTCTAGTTTTTGTATTTGGGTATTCTTCCTTAAATGGAGATAAGTATTTAGATAGACAATTAGGTTTACTCTATGACATAAATAAAGTCTCCTATAAGTAAGTATTAAAAATTATATTAAACTTTTTACAAAAATGAAAAACAAATTAAATAGTTTTGTCGTTCAATTAAATAAATGCTTCACAATTTCATGGATCATTTTTCTATAAATTGGCTTGGATACATTTAAGTAATAGATTTTAGATAACGTAAACAACAAATCCATTGTCGTCTAGTCCGGTTTAGGATACCTGGCTTTCACCCAGGCGACCCGGGTTCAAATCCCGGCAATGGAACCTTTTTTCCCCATTTTTTATAATTGTTACTCAAATCCGTTCATTTTATATTTTTATTGCAAAATCAGATGCCAGAAACCCTTCTTTGCCTCTGCAGGGCTTAAGATAAACATGGGCGGAGCAGGGGCACCAGATTTCTTCTACAGAGAAGCTCAACGCCTTGGTTATGTTGCTCGTTCTGCTTTCAAGGTAAAACTTTTTATCCGCTTTATTTTCTTTTCTTGTATTTGATATCGATAATTCAGTTTATACTATCTGTTGCTTCTTTGCTAAGAACAGCTTCTTCAAATACAAAAGCAATATAAGCTTATAACCCCAGGTTCCTCTGTTCTTGACCTTGGTTGTGCTCCTGGTGCTTGGCTTCAGGTCTTTTTATTTTGTTTTTGCTGTTTTCTCTCTGGGTTTTCGATTATATCTACGTTGTTTTAGTGATTTTAAGGCAGTTGGTGGCGTTTTTTTTTTTTTAAAATGATATAGTCTCGTTTCAGGTTGCTTGCCAGAGCTTGGGCCCACTAAAGAATGGTGGGAATGTTGTCGGCATTGATCTCAAGGTGTGTTTGTCACTTGATGATTCTTGATTTGGGTTCAATTTTTTGAATATGCATATAGTGTAAGCATTTCTTAAAATAAGAGGTTAGAGGTTAAAAGAAAAAAAAAAGAATAAGGCGAAGGTTAAAAAAACTAAGTCTGTGAATCTTGTTGGTTACGTTTGGTTGATGGATATGTGTAACTTGTGCGATATGCAGAACAGAAGGTGAAGATTCCTTCCTTACATTGTGATGTAAGGGTTAAAACTGTTTGTGCTGATGTCATGAACCTCCCCAAACACAAAATTAAGGCTCTTTCTCCTCAGGTATTAGTATTTCGATTATGCAACTTTTTCACTTTAGACTCTTTAGAGATAATAGATGCATTGTGTTGAATATTTAGGTTCTGTGTATTATCTTGAGATTGATGATATGAAGGGGCGTTTAAAGAGGCAATGGAACTTGAGCCACAGTATAAATAGTTCCAGTTATTTAATCAGATTAGTTTAATCTGATGATCACCCTTATATAATATATACAAATTGAAAACCATCAATTCATATCACTATACATTGTGTCCACAGGGTCATGATTCTAATTTAATAGCTTATGCAGAACTTGATCTTGTTCTTATTATATTCCAATATGCCTGTATACATGATTTTAATCCTAAATGCTTGTTTTCACCAACTTTTCAAAACTGCATTCTGGATCGGTTTGGATTGGTGTTTGTGGTTTATGAAAACCCCTATTGAGGATTATGGATAGGACTCAAATTGTTAAAATACTCATCATGCTAGAATTTCTACTTCATTGACTTTACAAGTTAGCTGCTGAATGCTTGAATCAATATGCTCCAAGTTCATGAATTGACTAATTGTCTGAATGATATAGTTTAGTTTCAAAGAATGCATAGAAAGAATAAGGTTTGAAGTATGAATGCATGCTTTGGCCTCTCCTGCCAATTCAGAGGTCATATTTCATAAAATGTTGAACATTGTTGCTAATTCTAATGCCTCTTCCTTAGCATTTTCAACCTGTAAACTGATGTATGCCTTCTCTTACAATGGAATGCTATTACTTGCTTTTATTTGTTATTGCTCCAACTTTCAAACTTGTTATTTCATGTGCTCTCTCTCTGTGTCTCATGGGGCTTTACTGGCTTTCATTGCACATGCTGCAGCAGAAAGGTTTTTCTGTAATACTCTCAGATATGTGTCCCGCAGTTTCTGGGATCACAACTAAAGATGCAGCTTTGTCTGTGGAGTTAGGGATGCAAGCACTTGATTTGGCTGTTGGTGAGGCAGCATCAGCTCATCCTGGTGATAATAGAAGAGAGGGGCCATCAGATTCTGCTTCTGATGCTGATGATAGGGGTGTATTGCAAGCAGGGGGCCACCTAGTAATTAAGCTTCTAGAGAGTGAGGACATCCAAGGTGGGAATGCGATATAAAGTCAATATTTTTCTTATATAATGTGATATAAAGTTGATATTTTTTCTAATATAATGCATTTCTTGATTCCATTATCCGGATCTGGCTCTCTGTGCAGAACTTAGCCGGATTTGCAAGCCACTCTTCAAAAAGGCATCCTGGTTGAGGCCCAAGGCTACAAGATCCTCGTCTAGAGAGATCTATTTAATTTGCCAAGGTCTGAAATTGTAGACACAAATCGAAATTTTGTTTGTCTAGGTGATTGTTTGACTATTGCAATCGGTTTCACCCCTTTGTGCGTAATATGATATGCTGCTAGAATAGCATCTTTTTCATTTTTTCATTGAGCTATGGAGATGTTTGAAGATGTTTGGCGTTTCGTCTTTTGCCTCCACAAGAATCATTGTATTATTATCATCTAGAATTCACAAGAATCTGTTTTCCTTTCCTTTGTTGTTTTTCTTTGGAGATGTTTGAAGATGTTTGGCGTTTTTCACCCCTTTGTGCGTAATATGATATGCTGCTAGAATAGCATCTTTTTCATTTTTTCATTGAGCTATCTATGGAGATGTTTGAAGATGTTTGGCGTTTCGTCTTTTGCCTCCACAAGAATCATTGTATTATTATCATCTAGAATTCACAAGAATCTGTTTTCCTTTCCTTTGTTGTTTTTCTTTGGTTCTCAATTACATCACAATTTACTATGTAACTAAATCTGTAAAATAGGGGTGAAGAAACACTTTACAAATCCTGCCCTAAAATGCATAACGCCACTTACAAAAAAATTGCCACACAGGTAGAAAAACAAAAGAATTACAAATATAAAAAATACATAATCCCCATCCCCCGCTTCGTAAACTTATAGTGGCAGCGTCAGAAATTATCTCCATTTACAGCATGCAAAGGTTTATATATATATATATATATATATATATATATATATCACCGAATATGAGTTCTCCCCAATGACCAAAGACCTGTATCTTTGACTGGTGCCTGAAAACACAGAAAAATAGTTTAATGGAAGAAATTAGGCATACAAGAACCAGTAAAATGGACTGTGTTAGGCTGTCACGTTTACCGGTGTTTTCATCGATGGGAAGACGTTCCAAAACCTGAGAGTCTCATCCCCCGCTCCAGTCACTATTGTCTGCAATTCATAATTAAAAGTTCATTACTCTGATAAGTCTGGATTTTTGTCTGAACTGCTTTTGTAATATGGGTTTCCTAAAGCAATTTAAAAAAAAAAAAAACTGAAAAAAAAGAAAAATGTGAAAATTTAGTTCATGTAATGGAGGCAATATTGCATACCTGACCATCAGGGGACATGGCAAGATACAGTACTCGCAAACTATGGCCAGTTAGGGTTGCAACCTGTTTATATTACAAGAAAAAAAAAATTACAGAGTTGGTTACCTGCTGCATTCAATTATAGGAAAAGGTTTTATCTGTGACAGTTTCAGTTGATAATACCTTTGTCAATGACGGATATTTCCACACCATAATTTGATTCTGAGAATAACCATGAGTACTAACCAATTCATTCACGTTCTTACTCCATGCTAGATTGCATACCTGAAGATATTGTGTTTCAATGAGAAAGAACTTAGCTTGCTCTACTAATATGTTTTCTTCCATTAGGGTTTTAAGAAATGTTTCAACCCTAGAGCTATATTTGGTTACAATATATCAAACAAAACAAAAATATAGAGGAGAAGCAGAGACCTGACTCCCAGTGTCAACATGGTTTAATTGATGTCCGTTGGTTGTGTTCCAAAAACGAATGCATCGATCTGCAGTTCCGCCTCCAGATGCAAGAAGACCACTCTGGTGGGGTGACCAAGCAATAGCCTTAACAGCAGCAGTGTGTTCTGTGAGTTTTAAAATTGGTTGAGAAGAATGTTGGTTCCATACCAGGAGCTGTACATAATAACAAGCAATTTAACAGTCAGATTCTCTTTTGACTTTAGACAAATTCACCAAGAATTGAGCACCATAAGAGTGCTTAATGAATTAAGGCTGTGATTTTTAATTCCTTATTCATCAAATATAATGTAACGTAATTAAATGCGTTTTTTCGCATATGGCATTACCAACAAACTCAGACTCTGTATTGGTATCAAGAAAATTGAAGTAAATAGTTTACCTGATTATCATTTCCACCTGAAGCAAGTTCTCTGTCATCATGAGACCACTTCAAGCCACAAACCTGAAAATTGAACAGAAGGAAAAGATTACCGCATTTTTCGCGAACATTTCTTTTTTCTTTAGATGAGCTAAGTTATGTAAGGCGCTAACCTCAGATTTATGACCAACAAGCTTGCTAACAAAGTCATTAGAAACGCGAAGATCATGTTGAAGTATGTTTCTGTCTCTACTTCCTGATGATAGCATGCGAGAATTCCATGCCAAGACTCCCGTTCTTGTTTGATGTCCACCCATGGTTCTCACCTTCTTGCAATGAGTTCCATCCCATACCTGCAAAAGGAATCAACATCTTCAGCATCTTTATTATATATGCAAAATGACACAACGAAAAGTATTACAAGACACTTAGAGCTACCTGAACTTGACCAAGACTTGTACCGATGGATATATATGAGCCCTCCCGAGTCCATTGCACAGAGCACACACCATCATGAGGTCCTAAGTCACACAACTTTGTCACCTAAGAACAAGAAAATGAAGAAATCGTTAAACACCTTAATTACCCATTAACCTCCCTCTTTCCCCCTCCTTTATTAGTTTTCTGTAGCAGTTGGGATATTCTCGCGTCAGCTTATGGACAAAAACTAGGTCTTTTCCATGAATAGGTCCAAGGAAGCACCCTAAGCTCAACATGTGCATTTGAGATTAACTCTTTGAGAATCAAACATGTGGAACAAATCTACTTGTCAACTAAACTAATTTAGATTTTCCTTTTTCTTTGAATCAACCAAAGAGGCACACTTAGAACACAATTTTGGTTTAGACAATGTCATTATGGGAATTGGTTCTACTTCCTATGAACATCTAAATGCTCTATCAAAACTTACTTTGCCATTTGATGCTGTCCATAGATAAACACAAGTGCCCAACCCAACTGCAAGTACATTCTGTGAGGACCAATCCACGAGATTCAAGTAGAAATCATCTTGAAGTGATGGAGCATCTAAAACCTGCAGCAAAATTAAACGTTCAAAAACTAGTCTGTCTTTCAGTTATTTGGCTCTGACGGATTCGAGCTAACAACCTCACAGCTCAGGAAAACACTCCAATATCACAAATTCAAAGCTGATTAGCAATGATTACCCATTTCTACGAATTGGCAAAAATTTTAATAAAAAACATAAAAAGAGCTTCACTTATATACCTTATGAGGTGTTTTGGGAACCTTTCGTGGAGGCTTAGGAGGAGTAGAAGCCTCACTAGAAACCCCACTATCAGGTCCCAAAATTGAAGGAGAATAAGGAGAATTTGGCCCCGAATGATCAGTTTTAAACCTCAACATATTCTTACTAGGACTACTCAGAGCGGACCCCCCTCCTCCTCCTTGACCTCCTGCAGGAGAAGAAAAAGAAGCAAAATCAGACCCAAATAGCTCAGATTTCAATAACCTTGAATAAGCCTCATTGCCTCCTTCTTTAACAGGAGATCCTTTCTCTATAAGCCCAAAAGTGTGTAGCCTTGACGACGATCTACAGGGTATGAATCTATCACTACAACTAGAAGACTTAGACGGTGATGATAAACTCGATATTGCTCGAGGTGATGCTACACTTGATATTGCACGAAAAGAAGAACCCGGTATCGAATCCAATCGAAGAGAAGTCTCATTCATCCCAGATGGAAGATTCAGGCCACTTTTTCTTCTCGGTGGTGATTCCATTTTTTGATTTCCTTTTCCTAAGTTCTTGATAATTTTGACGTATTGGATTGGAGTTAATGGGTTTTCTTGGATGTTGTTGATAGGAAGATTGATTGAAGAGTCCTCTCTCCGTAGAAGCAATGCGAGAGTGAGAGAGAGAGAGAGAGAGAGAGGGATTCTCAATGGATAAATGTTGTATCTTTGGTTTATGCGAAGAAGAATGTAACGGTCAAATTGAGGTAGGAGCGGGAGCTTTGGTAAAGAGGAAGAATAGGTTTGTTTGGAATTGTTTTTACATTTGAGGGACAGGGTTCTAACGGTCAATTGTATGAACGAAGCTTTACCCTTGGCTGACCATATAGCTGAGCTGAATGTTTTGGTATTTGTTACCAAAATAGCCGTTGTTTTTGAATTCACACTAATTTATTATCTGTCTTTTATTTTTTCAGACAATCTCTTCGGGTTTTTTTTTTTTAATATAATAAAGGATTTTGGTTATTTCATTCAGTTAAGAGAAGTAAATATTAACATTTTCTTAATTTTTTTAAAAAAAAAATATTATTTACACATTTCCACTAATCATCTCTACTCTATTAAAGAAATAGTGCCGCTTACTTGGTTAGCATTATAATTAACGAAAATAATTTAAGGAAAAATTATTATTTCATCCTTGAGTTTTTACTAAATTAATAACTTCGTTCATGTATTTTAGTCAAATTATTCGGACGTCCCTAAGGTTTGGTTCCGTCCAACAATCTAGTCCTTCTGTCCAAAAAGGGTTGATTTTCCGTTAATTTTACATTAAAATGACAAAAAAAGCCTTAGTTATTTCATCCCTGAGTTTTTATCAAATTAATAACTTCGTTCATATATTTTGGTCAAATTATTCAGACGTCCTTAAGGTTTGATTCTGTCCAAAAAAAACTGATTTTCTGTTAATTTTACATTGAAAAGACAAAAAAAACCCTTATTGTGGGAACCATAAAATACAAACGATTACATATTCTTTTTCGCTTCTTCCTTACTAATTAGAAGCCAAGTCCAAATTCAACCAATGCTAAGTGAGGAAGGCTTATCAATTTCAAAGGCAACACAGTCACATAGCTAATAATCAATAGAGTATGGAACTAGGGACTAAAATCCATGAGTGCTTCTAACAAAACTACCATATGTCCAACAATCATCGAGTCATCACAGCAATCTGCCTCTTCCTTCTATTGCAAATTTAGATTATTGAATCAATGATTTTTTTGTGTGTAAAAAAAAACCTAAAAAAGGGAGAAAAATAAAGAAAACAATTAATAATAGTTGAAAAAAGATGAATGTCTAGTTATAGTCTTCTTTGGGGTTCAACTTCAATGCATTTGTGCTACTGCAATTTCCTGACCCACCAAATGGAAAACGAAAACACAATAGAAAAGACACCATGAAACTACTGGCAATTACATAAATTGCCCAAAAGCCATTGCTAAAAAGAACAAATGCAAGAGACATCACTAGAATTAATTGATAAGTAGTTTGTAATTTTC
>CANUEP010114269.1:0-16275 GCA_947857235.1 Jatropha podagrica | reverse complement strand
TGATCCTCGTAATTTTCCGGACGTTTCAAGTACCATATTGGCATATTTCTGATGAACTTCCAAAATGGCCTTTGGTCCGGCCGGGCTGTTTGCAGTCCGGAAAAATAGGCTTTTGAGCCTGAAAAAATTGAGTGTTCACACCCTTAAGCTTTAACCCATTTTGATCTCAAAATCTAGGCACGATTTGATATTTCTGAAGTTATTTTTCTTCTGGAACTTATAGACTAACACTACTGGAAGTGAATTGTGTCCCCTTTCAAGGTAAACGAAGTCTATAATCACTAGAAAATCGATGATGAATATGGGTCAGAAATTTGGATTTATGGGTTTAACTTATGCAAGTCAGTTGGAATTGGCGCAAGGCAATTGCCATCTGGCTCACGCCAGATTCGACATTTGATATGAGCATAGAGCATGGACTTTATGGGCTTCGAGTTAGGGACCCTTTCACCTTCCTAACTTGACCAATAACTAGATACAAGGCAAAAATGCTGAAAGAGACATTACAGGACTACATGCAATATTTGGTAGATAAAGAGCTAAAGCTACATGAAGATGAGAATTATGGGCCAAGACTTCTTTATCTTGTGGAGGCTTGGAAAAGTTGATGTTAGGCTTTTGTAAAAGCCCTATTAAAATTACATGGCCTTATTCAAGTTGTTTTGGGCTGATATTATAATGTATGTATTTGGGCCTAAAATAACTTCATTAGTGTGTTTTAGTTAAACCCATGTGTTTGGACCTTAGGTAGCCTATTTAGATAATCTTCATTAGGGTTAGGTTTGTTTGAGGCATATAAATAGCCTCCTTAAGATGTAAAACGGGACAAGTTGTTTTGATCACAAACTTGTGGCTGCTTGTTTTTCATTAAGTGAGGAGTTTGTCTTCTTCACTTGTTGCATAAAAAATTAATTACTTATCAAGATTTCATCATGTGGTGTTTTCTTTCTTGTTGATTTGCCTTATTATCCACCTTCTCAATCCTTGTTGCTTGGGGTTTTGGTAGAGAAGGGTTGTCTTTGGTTAGTGTTCTTGCTTGAATTGCTTGCTGAAATTTCAGATTGCATGCTAATCTTAGGGTTTTCGCATCATTTGGTATCAGAGCATTGGCTTTGGATAAATTCTAATTTATCTATCCTAAATACACAGTATTTGTTTCTACATCAAGTAAGTTGAATTCTAAAATTTTATTATTAGTATTGTCTCTTTGTGTGCTATTGCCATTCCTTATTTTCTCATTGTGGATCAAGGTTATTTCACCATCTCCTTGGTTTGATTAATCATATAAAAGGTGAAAAAAAAGGAGAGAAGTCAGATTATATAAAACTTACTATCCTTACATATAGAAATGTTGATTTGTTTATTTTCTTCAATTTTCACCCTAAATTGCATCCTCAAACTTTGGTTTCTAGTAATACCAATTGATTTGGATTGAAATTAAAGGTTATATTATGCTTGGATTAAGTCAGAATCATTTAGCTTTATTGTTGTCATAATGTTCCGATTACATTTTTGGGTTCCTTTGGTGTCAAAATTCGATTTTTTCTTTGGAAAAATTTGAACTGTTTGTATAATTTTCTATTGGTCAATTTCTTTGCACCCTTTTAGTTTTCTATCTTTGATTAACCTGTATTCGCCTTTATTGCTTAAATTAAGTATTAATTTGCATTCTTGTTACTTAAAATTGATAAATATCATATAACATACATTCTTAATCGTGTGTCATGTTCTATTTTGAATTGTTCACGTGATCTTGCTTCTAGAATTATAATTCTGCGTTTCTTATTTAGGCAGATCATTGTGATCTCTACTACTTGAGTAATCTTATTAAGTTTATTGATTCTGAAGTGCAACTTGAAAAAGAAGATAATAGTGGTAAAAGGCAGAGTGTGTAAGATCGAAACAAGGTAAAAGCCTAATTTTTGAGTGAAATACAAGAGGAGTGACATCTGATTTGAGGGTAAACACGTAAGGGAGTGTTTGTGAGGATTTTATCTTTAACCTTTCTTTCTTCCTACATTCATCATGTCTACTTTAGATCATGAAAAGAAGAAACTTACTATGAATGACGTAGTTTACATTATATAAGCTATGCAAAAGCAATTTGAGAAGTTTAGCCGTGGCATGAATAACATGAGGGATGATATGGACAATGCCTTACAAAGCTAACAAGCTAGTTCTTCTCATAAAAGAGTTGATAGAGGTAAGAGAGTTATGAGCAATAAGGAGGAATCGAAAGGGGATATAGTTAGTGATGGTGGTGAAACCATATTTGAACAAAGGAGGCCTAAAAGGAGGGATAGTAACATTAATTCCATCAAGATGAAGATTCTTACTTCCGAAGGAAGAAATGATGCTGAAACTTACTTAGAATGGGAACAGAAGGTGGAGCTCATTTTTGAGTGCCATAATTACTCTAAAGAAAAGAAAGTCAAGTTGGCAGCGGTTGAATTTACAGATTATGCACTAGTTCGGTGGGATCAACTTATTACATCAAGAAGAAGAAATGGCGAAAGGCCTATGGATGCTTGGGCAAATATGAAGGTTGTCATGAGGAAGAGATTTGTTCCATCTTGCTATTATAGAGAACTTCATAAAAAATTACAACGGATGACTCAAGGCTCTATATCCGTGGAAGATTACCACAAAGAGATGGAGATGGCTATGATTCAAGTAAATATAGAGGAGGATCAAAAAGCCACCATGGCACGATTTCTTAGTGGCCTGAATAAAGACATTTAAAATGTTGTAGAGCTACATCACTATATGGAGCTAGAAGAGATGATTAATATGGCAATGAAAATGGAGAGGCAATTTAAGAACAAAGGTGCAACAAAGGCATATTTGGGTTCTAGCAACCAATGGAGTTTGAAATGGTCTAAAAAGGAGAAGAGTAAAGAAAAAGGCATGGATTCCAAGGAAAAGTGGATAGATTCTAGCAAGCAAAAAGGTACCTCAACTTTTAACAAAGGTACTTTTGAAACTCCTATTTCTTAGAATAGACAACGGAACATTAAATGCTTTAAATGTTTGGGTGTTGGGTACATTGCTCCACAATGTCCAAACTAGAAAGTAATGTTCATTAGAGATAATGGTGAAATTGAATTTGAATTTGAACCGGATGATGAAGGTAAGCCACCTTTAGGAGATTGTGATGACATTGATGATGTTGAATATATTGTTTGTGGTGAGTCATCGCTCACTAGGCATGCTCTTAACACTCAGGTCAAAGAGAAAAGTTTAGAGTAAAGGGAAAATTTGTTTCACACTAGATGTCTTGTGGGTGGAAAAGTGTGTAATATGATTATTGATGGTAGGAGTTGTGCTAATATAAGTAGTACTATTTTGATTGATAAATTGGGTTTAAAATGTGAAAAGCACCCCCAACCATGTAAATTGCAATGGTTAAATGAATATGGAGAAGTAAGGGTAGTCAAGCAAGATGTGGTTCCTTTCCCAATTGGAAAGTATGTTGATGAGGTGTTGTGTGATGTGGTACTTATGCAAGCAGGTCATATATTATTAAGACGACCATGGCAATGTGATAGAATAGTTATGCATGATGGGTGTATGAATAGGCAAACCTTTAACATGAATGGACAAAAGATCACACTTGCTCCATTACATCCATCTGAAGTGTTCCAAGAGCAATTGAAAATGTTGAATGCTTTACAACAGAATTTGGGTAGTGAGGTAAATAAAAGGAATGAGGGAAAAGAGGCCAAGAGGGAGAAAAATAAAGTTAATGGCCGAATGGTGAGTGAGTGCCCAAGTAAGAAAAAGAAAAAGGGAGGTACAAAAGAGAAAAGTATAGTGATGAGAGAAAAGAAAAATGTAAAGAAATAGAGTTTATATATAAAAGAGAGAGATTTGCATTTTGCATATCCAGGCAAGAGAGCATTAATAGCAATAAGATTTAGAGAGATTTTTCTTTAGAGAGATTTTGCTTTATGATGCTAACCTTAAATAGATTTGATGCTAACCTTGTTGTTTTGTTTCTTTATTGTAGGAATTTAATGATGTTTTTCCAGAGGAGATACCAAAGGGGTTGCCTCCTTTAAGAGACATTGAGCACCAAATTGATTTTGTTCTTAGTGCTACAATTCCTAATTGTCCAACCTATAAGAATAGTCCTGAGGAGACAAAGGAGCTTCAAAGACAAGTGGAAGAGCTTTTAAAAAAGGGACATGTGAGGGAAAGCATGAGTCTGTGTGCAGTTCCTGTATTGTTAGTACCTAAGAAGGATGGCTTGAGGATGTGTGTTGATTATCGTACAGATAATAAAATTACTGTAAAGTATCGCCACCCTATACCTAGGTTAGATGATATATTGGATGTGTTGTATGGTGCTTGTATATTTACTAAAATTGATTTGAAAAGTGGCTACCATCAAATTTGCATGAAACTAGGTGATGAGTGGAAAATGACTTTTAAAACAAAATATGGCTTGTATGAATGGTTGGTTATGCCTTTTGGCTTAACTAATGCACTTAGTACATTTATGAGATTGATGAACCATGTTTTGCATGCATTCCTTGGGAAATTTTTGTTGTGTATTTTGATGATATTCTTATATACAACAAATCTTTAGATGAGCATATCTTGCATGTTAAATCTGTTTTAGAGGTCCTTAGGGAAGAACAATTGTATGCTAACCTTAAAAAGTGCACTTTTTGCATTGATAAACTTGTATTTCTTGGTTTTGTTGTGAGTGCACATGGGATTGAGGTTGATGAGGAAAAGGTTAAGGCTATCCAAGAATGGCCAACACCTAAGAATGTTTCTAATGTGAGAAGTTTTCATGGCTTAACTAGTTTTTATAGGCTATTTGTGAAAGATTTTTCATCTATTGCCGGTCCTTTAACTGAGGTAGTCAAAAAGAAAGTTGGATTTAAGTGGGGTAAAGAATAAGATCATGCATTTAACACATTAAAAGAGAAGTTAAATTTTGCGCCTATACTTTGTTTATTTGATTTTTCAAAGACTTTTGAGCTTGAATGTGATGCTTTTGGGATAGGTATTGGTGCTGTTTTGATGCAGGATAAATGTCTCATTGCATACTTTAGTGAGAAGTTAAATGGAGCTCAATTGAATTATTCCACTTATGATAAGGAGTTGTATGCCTTAGTCCAAGCACTCCATGTATAGCAGCATTACCTACTTCCAAAAGAATTTGTGATTCACACTGATCATGAATCTCTCAAGTACTTAAAGGGACAGGGGAAGCTGAATAAAAGACATGCGAAGTGGGTGGAGTTCATTGAGACATTTCCATATGTGATACAGTACAAGCAAGACAAAGACAATATAGTAGCTGACGCATTATCTAGAAGGTATGCTTTGATTTCCACACTTAGTTCTAAGTTGTTAGGATTTGAGCAACTCAAGAATATGTATGCTAATGGTTCTAATTTTGGCACTGCCTTTAATGTATGTGAACAATGTGCTTTTCAAAAGTTTTATAGGCATGATGGATTCTTGTTTCGTGAAAATAAATTGCGTGTGCCCATTTGTTCATTGCTTGAGCAACTTGTGCATGAGTCACACAGTGGTGGTTTGATGGGTCATTTTGGTGTGCATAAAACTTTGGATATTTTATCTGAGCATTTTTATTAGCCTAGCATGCGTAGAGATGTAGAGAAGATTTGTTCAAGTTGTATTGCATGTACGCAAGCTAAATCCAAGTGAATGTCATATGGCCTATACACCCCTTTACCTGTTCCTAAAGAGCCCTGGATTGATATATCTATGGATTTTGTGCTTGGGATACCTAAGATTAGGAAAGCTAGAGATAGCATTTTTGTTGTTATTAATAGATATAGTAAAATGGTGCATTTCATTGCATGTCATAAAACTGATGATGCAACAAAAATTGTTGATTTGTTTTTTAAAGAAGTGGTTTGGTTAGATGGAATTCCTAGAACCATTGTTTCTGATAGGGATGTTGAGTTCTTAACTCACTTTGAAAAAATTTTGTGGGGTAAGTTACGTACTAAGCTTTTGTATTCTACAACTTGTCACCCACAAACTAATAGTCAAATTGAAGTGGTAAATAGAACTTTAGGGACATTATTACGTGCTGTGGTTGGTAAGAATTTGAAAACTTGGAAAGATTGTCTACCTTTCATTGAGTTTGTATATAATCGTTGCACTCATTCTTCTACAAGTTTTTCACCTTTTGAGATTGTGTATGGTTTTAATCCGTTAACTGTTTTAGATTTGATTCCTTTACCCTTGAATGAGATTTATAGCTTAGATGGTAAAAAGAAGGTTGAGATGGTTAAAGCTATACATGAGAAGGCACAAGAACAGATCGAGAAGAGAAATAGGCTAAATGCATAAAAGGCTACCAAAGGGCGAAAACGAGTGATATTCGAACCTGGTGATTGGGTTTAGGTACATATGCGGAAGGAAAGGTTTCCTAATCAAAGGAAATCAAAATTAGATGCCAGAGGCGATGGACCATTTCAAGTACTCGAAAAGATAAATGACAATGCATATAAAATTGATCTTCCAGGTGAGTATAATGTTTCTGCTACCTTTAATGTATTTGATCTTTCTCCTTTTGATATGGATGCAAATTCAAGGAAGAATATTTTTTGGGAGGGAGGGAATACTACAAGCATAGAGCATGAGCTTCATGGGCTTTGAGTTAAGGACCCTTTCACCTTCCCAACTGGACCAATAACTAGATCCAAGGCAAAAAGGCTGAAAGAGACATTACAGGACTACAAGCAACATTTGGTAGATAAAGAGCTAAAGCTACATGAAGATGGGAATTATGGGCTAAGACTTCTTTATCATGCAGAGGCCTGAAAAAGTTAATGTTAGGCTTTTGTAAAAGCCCTATTAAAATCACATGGCCTTATTCAAGTTGTTTTGGGCTGTTATTATTATGTATGTAATTAGGCCTAAACTAACTTATTTATTTGGGCCTAAAATGACTTCATTAGTGTGCTTTAGTTAAACTCATATGTTTGGACCTTAGGGTAGCCTATTTAGATACTCTTCATTAGGGTTAGGTTTGTTTGAGGCATATAAATAGCCTCCTTAAGATGTAAAACGGGACATGTTGTTTTGATCACAAACTTGTGGCTACTTGTTTTTCTTTGAGTGAGAAGTTTGTCTTCTTCACTTGTTGCATCTAGAATTGATTACTTATCAAGATTTCATCTTGTGATGTTTTTTATCTTGTTGGTTCTGCCCTATTATCCACATTCTCAATCCTTATTGTTTGGGGGTATGGTATGGAAGGGTTTGTCTTTGGTTAGTGTTCTTGCTTGAATTGGTTGTTGGAATTTTAGATTGCATGCTAATCTTAGGGTTTCCGCATTAACTTCCCTATGTTAGGTTCTCCTGACCGGCGTCGGTTCAAACCAAAAATCTGCAGATTTCTGCAAAACTAGATTTTTGCGGGTTCCTCTTGCGAGGGACCCAATTTTAGATAGTTTTGACTTCCAAGTTAACGATCTCACACCATTGGAAGTGATTTTCATCCCATACCAGGGTAGCTAGAGTCCATAAACATCAAAAAGTTGAAAATGAATGAAAAAATAAGAAATTTGGAGATATTTAAGCTCAATTGACATGAGGTTGTTGCAACTTGCATGAGTCTATTGCATTTGTCTTATGCCAGATGCAACTTCCTTACATCAATTACGACTTTCTTGCGCCAGGTTGGCCTAGAAAGCTATAGATTCGAAGAAAATTGAGTTTTTATGGGTTTCTCTCATAAATAACTTAATTTTTTATGATTTAACACTAAGATGAAATAGAAATACTAAGGAGATGAAGTTTTGACTCTCAGTTTACCTAGTTTGGAAGCTAAATATGGATTTGGTTGATGTTTGGTGAAGAACAGCTCAAGAACAATTGATCTACTCTTGATGATCCGAATCTGTCTTATTGATTCAGTGTTTCTAGAGATGTTTATTAATCTATGACACACTGACGTCATAATGGTTACTCAATCTTGCTTATGATCTAATAAAATGCTTAAGATTTTTGTTGAGGAAGTTGGTTGACGAATGTATTTTTTTTGTTTGTTTTTCGTTTTTCTGATTCTAAATTTGTGTTTTTGGATTTTTATTGTGTTTTTGTCTTAATTTTTACCACCAAAATGAGCTCCCCCTTAACCCTAAGCCTTAAGTTAGTATTTATAGGCAAAGGGGGTAAAAACGACACTATTTGCTTACGTGGCAAGTGGGCCCCACATGTAACACCCATTGTCCAATCCCAGAGTACCAGACGGCGGATGCCACATTTGATGTCGAAGCACCGTCTTATGTCACTCACTATCTCTA
This sequence comes from Jatropha podagrica, assembly GCA_947857235.1. Classification (NCBI taxonomy): domain Eukaryota; kingdom Viridiplantae; phylum Streptophyta; class Magnoliopsida; order Malpighiales; family Euphorbiaceae; genus Jatropha; species Jatropha podagrica. Next base: position 7,972 of record CANUEP010114269.1, on the reverse strand, counting down.
AATCAAATATTTGAAGTGGTTAGATTTTCAAAAAGGGGCAAGTAATTTAAAATTTTTTTTAAAAAAATAAAGTTTAGGAAATTACTACGAAAATTTCACAAGAGTTTCCTCTAAAATTTAACTTGCCACACAAAGAAAATATGCACACGTCCAATTAATTCCTCCATACCTCAAAACTCCAATTCAATACAAAATGGCACAAGCATTTCTAAATATGCATCCATTTTACTTACGTTCTCTCATCAATATTATAATCTATTCATTTCAAGAATATATACATCATTAATCATTCACCACACATAAAATCGAGAATTAATATTTAATCGGCCATCAATTTCATTAAATATAATCTCAATATTTACAACTTCCAAAATGAGTTATATTAAGTTTATACATGCCATAATCAACATATCCTACCAAAAATTAGGGCTACTCTCTGATACTTCACCCTGAACTTCAAGAAACCTCCACCGTTCACAACCTACGCGTGATAAAAATCAACGCGCTAAGTGGAAGACTCAGTGGTGCTAAATATTTATAATTTAAAATAGCCAAGCAATAATTCGCAACACTTTTGAAAACAAAATACTCAAATCATAAAATATATCAAGCACCAAAAATGAGCTAATTAAATCCAAATATTTTGAAAAAAGATAAAGAAATTCACATCTCGTAAATTTTTATTAAACTCGGTATAATTTAGAAAATATCATAAATATCATTATGTTTCCGATTTCTTATAATAAGATAAAATTCCATTTTTATTTTATTAAGGCTCGTACTAACACCGATAGAATATAAACAAATTCGATCATGGCCTATGGAAGCGCCACCCACCAATCACACAATCGTGGCCTATGAAAGCGCCACCCACCAATATCACACTCGTGGCCTGTTGAAGCACCATGCGTGGCCCGTGCAAATGTGCAAGCACAACCACAATAATAAGCGCGTCCGCTTATTTATAAGGGCTGATAACCCTAGCATATAATCATAGCTCCACCAAATATAATGGGCTGATAACCCAAGCATGCTCACATTTCACAAAACATCTCATCATACCACATATCAATCAAGTATAGTAGAGCCAAAATAATTTCATTCTTTCACAAATAATTCTCATTTCTCATCCATCATTTCTTATTCAAAATCTTTTCATAATTAACACCGTTTATTTCAAAAGACTTCTACTTACAACTTATAAAATCCAACACCTTCTCATTTTCTCATGCTCAATAAATTCAAATGGACATATTCAAAATAAATACACTTAATATAGTATACAAGTACTTAAATCAAGAAATTTTCAGCATTTTCATAAACCTGACCTTTACTGTGTTCTCAAGGTAAAACTGAAGTTCTAGGACTTCAAATTGAATATACTTAATATAGTATACAAGTACTTAAATCAAGAAATTTTCAGCATTTTCATAAACCTGACCTTTACTGTGTTCTCAAGGTAAAACTGAAGTTCTAGGACTTCAAATTGAGTGAAACTTAATTCCTTAGAAAGTTAAGACAAAATGATACGAATGTCATGAAGGGACCATAGTCCAGATTATTTTCTAAGAGGGTGAAAGAAACCCAAGAACACAGACCAACAATCTAAACATGATTTAGCACAACCAGTTTTGGTATAAGGATCATAAGTTGAGCTATAGGTATTCAAATTAAACGCAAGAGGATGATTTAGAAAGCTAAGATATAGAACTACAACTTTTATGAGGAACATAATACATTATATTGCAATTTTAGTGGCCAAAATGGACAATCAATTCAGATATACAAGTGAGACATCATAACAGAACTAGTTTTAGTATTTAAATCATAAGTTGAGATAAAAGTATTGGAATTGAACATAAGAGATGTTTTCGAAAGCTAAGAAATAGAGCTACAACTTTCATGAAGAAGTCAGGAATGGATTCAAATCATAAAGGGGTCAAAAATGACTTACAGTCCCACCTAAGTACACCTCTAACATCAAAATTCATAAAAAATCTTGAAATGGAAAACTTGAGAAATTGAAAAGGGAGAGAAGGTATTAGTGCACCAACCTTAAAATGAAGCTTTAACAAGCTTAGAACCTCTATTCTTTGGCCTTCTCCTTGCATTTTGAGGAAGGTTCACCAATATCTTCAAAGTAGGAAGATATTCACATTAACATCAAAATTAACAAAGGAAAGGAATGGAGCATGATTTAATGCATCTATTGCATGCCTAATCCTTGAATTCAACCCATTAAATCATAAAATTCAAATTTCACAAGTTACCTCTTCAATGGCAACTTGAATTCTCCAAGCTTTTAATCCCCAATTTCAACTTTAATTACTTAGTTCCTAGAGATTAATTGTTTTTCTTTGATTTAATTAAGTGGTTTTGTGTTGATTTGTGGAGTAAAAATGAAAGAAATGGAGGAGGAAGAAGAAGGTAGAAATGGCGTGGGTGATGGAGAAGGGAGGAGAGAGAAGGTGTAGATAAAATGGTGATGATCCATTAAGTAGCAAAGTCAAACTTTGCTTCTCCATTTTATGCTACATCAATGGCTAAGATTGAGTCTTTAGGTAATCTCATCTAATGGCTCTAAATATTCCTCAAACAATTCACTTTCAAATATTAATTAACTCCACTAATTAATTAAATTAACTCCATAAAAATATTTCCTCATCTATTTCCTCAATATACCACACTAAAAATTAATATTCACAAGTTGCCGAAATTCGCCAGAAAATAATATTCATAAGTTGCCGCAATTCTCTGAAAATATTCATAAAATATTCTCTACCCACTTAAATCATGCAAACATGCTCCAAAAATATTTAATAAGACAATAGACACGTGTAGTAATTTTTTCGGACCGAAATAATATCAAGTCTCGGACTGGTGGTACTATTCACAGACTGATAAATCACTATTGACAGTACCAAAAAATTAGTCCGTTACAGTTCTCCCCCCCTTAAACTAAATTCGTTCTCGAATTTAACTGATATGAATAACTGAGGATGCTGCTGTCGCATGTCATCCTCTCGCTCTTACGTAGCCTCCTCTGTCTTGTGATTCCTTTATAGGATCTTTATTAGAGGTATTATCTTATTCCTTAATTCCTTAACCTCTCTAGCATGTATCCTTATGGGCTCCTCCTCATATGTCAAATTCGGCTCAATGGTGATAGACTCAGCTAAAATAATGTGTGAAGGATTTGATCTATATCTCCATAAGATGGATACATGAAAGACATTATGAATCCGATCCATGTCTGGTGGTAAAGCTAGTCTATAGGCCAACGGTCCCTTATGCGCTAAGATCTCGTTTGGTCCTATGAACCTAGGACTAAGCCTACCCTTCTTACCAAATCTAAGAACTTTCTTCCACGGAGAAACCTTCAAGAACACCCTATCACCCACTGTATACTCAATATCTTTCCTCTTAAGATCGACATATGACTTCTGACGATCTGAAACCGCTTTCAACCTTTCCCTTATAATCCTCACTTTATCCTCTGTATCTCGAATCAAATCTGGACCCACTAACTTACCCTCACTAAGCTCTGTCCAACATTAAGGTTCCCTATACCTCCTACCATACAATGCCTCAAATGGAGCCATCTGAATACTTGACTAGTAACTGTTATTATAGGCAAACTCAGCCATCCGAATGTACTTCTCCCAACTGCCCTCAAACTCAATCACACAAGCCCTCAACATATCCTCAAGCACCTGAATCACCCGCTCCAACTGACCATCTGTCTGCAGATGGAAAGCTGTGCTAAAATGCAATCTAGTACCCAGAGCCTCATGTAACTTCTTCTAAAATCTCGAAGTAAATCTCGGGTCTCTATAGGAGATAATGGAAGAAGGAACTCCATGCAGTCTCATAATCTCATCAATGTGGAGCTTTGCGTACTGCTCCATCGAAAAATCAATCCTAACAGGAAGAAAATGCGCTGACTTAGTCAATCTATTAACTATAACCCATATAACATCTTTCTTTTTGGGTGTAGTAGGCAAACCAACCACGAAATCCACGGTAATCCTATCCCATTTCCACTCTAGAATAGAGATAGGCTGTAGCAAACCCGACGGGACCTGATGCTCTGTGTAAACCTGTTGACAGGTCAACATCTCAACACAAAATCTGCAAGGTCCCTCTTTATAGCCGGCCACCAATACTGCATCCTCAAATCCTAGTACATCTTATTACTACCTGGATGCATAGAATACGGACTACTGTGGGCCTCCTCTAGGATACTCCTCCTCAACTCTGGAATCTTAGGCACACAACTTCGATCTCCAAAGTACAAGTAATCATCTCTAATCTGAAACCCCTTCTTCCTACCCTCTTTGACTAAGTCGTTTCACTCGACAATGATCCTATTAGCCAGTTATGCATCTCTGATCTGCTGTAGTAGGCTAGGTCTCACCATAAGCTTTGCTACAAGAGCACCATCTCTAGCCACTGATAGTTGAACATTCATAGCACGAAGAGCAACTAAAGACTTCCTACTAAGTGCGATCGCGACCACATTCGCTCTACCCGGATGGTAATAAATGGTGAAGTCATAGTCCTTAAGTAGCTCTAACCATCTATGCTGCCTCAGGTTAAGCTCTCTCTACATAAGCAGATACTTAAGGCTCTTATGGTCTGTGTACAAAAGTCACTTCTCACCATATAAATAATGCCTCCAAATCTTCAGGGCAAACACAATAGCCGCTAACTCTAAATCATGGGTAGGGTAGTTCTGCTCATGTGGCTTAAGTTGTCGAGAAGCATAAGCAACTACGTTACCTTTTTGCATAAGCACACAACCCAGACCGTTATGCAAAGCATTACTATACACATCATAGGGTCTGCCAGGGGTTGGTTGTGTCAACACTGGAGCCTCAGTGAGCATCGCCTATAGTCAATACACAACCTCAAGGTACCATCCTTCTTCTTCATAAAGAAAATTGGAGCTCCCTAAGGAGAAGCACTAGGTCAAATAAAACCCTTATCCAACAACTCCTGAAGTTGGATCTTCAGCTCCCTCAACTTAGTAGGAGCCATCCAATATGGGGCCATAGATATCGGTGCGGTACTCGACATAACCTCAATACTAAACTCAACCTCTCTTATAGGAGGTAAACCAGGCAAATCCTCTAGAAACACATCCGAAAAATCACACATCGTCGGAATCTCATGGACACTAGGAGATCTCTACTCTGGCTCAAGTACACTGGCTAGGAATGCCTTGCAGCCATGCTATATCATCCTCCTAGAAATACTGACTGAAATAACATTAGAGAGGTAATCCTTCCTCTCACCCACAACAACTATCTCCTCACCAGTCGGAGTCTGGAATGTGATTCTCTTACGCCTACAATCCACAATCACACCATGACGAGATAGCCAATCCATACCCAAAATCACGTTGTATTCCTGGAAAGGCAACTTTATCAAATCTCCAGGAAATACATGCCCATGAATAACTAAAGGGCAATATCTATACACCCGGTTAACTACTATACTCTGCCCCAATGGACTAGTAACCTCAACACCGTGCTCTAGGGTGTCAGCATGCATACTACTCAATCTACCCACATGTATGCATATATATGAACGCGTGGAGCCCGGATTAACCAAAGTACATAAGTATCGAAGATGGAAAAGGTACCTGTAATGACATCCGGAGCATCCTGCTACTCCCTGGTCCTGATGGCATAGGCCCTCGTTGGTGCTCTAACCTCTGGCTTATCCACTGTTTCAGATACTGGCCTCTAACTTTTAGTACCATAAGCCTCACCAAGGCCTCTACCTCTGCCCCTCTGAACATAGGGAGCTGGCCTGCCAACCTGCTGAACAGAATCGGTGGCTTCCAAAGGACAATTCCTGACCATATGCTCGATGGGTTCACATCTAAAGCAAGCTCTTGAAACTCCTCAACATACCCCACCATGTCTCCTACCACACTGAGTGCAAACCGGTAAACCTGCCCATGCAGTACCTCCACCACTAGCCACAGATGTAGCCTGAGGAGCTGATATTGTAAATGTCCCTCGACCAACTCTCTGATCCGATCTGAACCCCATGTGTGGTCCACCTCTGAATCTCTTACTACCAGACTGAGTCCTTGAAGTCTGTCCAGACGTAGTACTCTGGAACCTCTTATGCTGACTACGTGGCTGGTTCCTCTGCATTCTAGACTATCTCTCATCTCGGATAACATCAAGCTCTGTAACCAATGAAGCTAGTGTAGTGTGGGGCTGGGATGTCAAATGCATCCTGTACTCATCCAGTAATCCCTTCTTAAACCTCTTACACCTATCTAACTTAGTAGGGATCAGCTTAGTGGCGTACCTACTCAACCGCCGAAACTCTCGCTCATACTCTGAGACAGTCATCCGACCTTGTCTGAGCTCTAGAAACTCTGCTATCCTCTGATTAGTGTACAACTCTCCCACATACTTCTCTCGAAACTCAGAGAGAAATAAGTTCCAAGTAACATCCTCGGCTCTAGCTACCTTAACCACAGACTCCCACCATAAGTAAGCCTCCTCCTGAAGGAAGAAAACAACACATAACAGTCTGTCTCAAGTAGTGCACTACATCTGGTCCAGAACTCTCTCTGTAGCCTGGAGCCAAAACTCTGCTACAGAAGGATCATCATCCTTTTGGCCCATAAAATCCTCAACTCTGTACTTCCTCAGTCTCTCAACGGGGGAACGGACTAGAACAGCGGCTGGTGCGACTGGAGCCTAAGGAACTGCTCCTGCTACCTGCCTCAACACAGCTACTAATTGTTGTACCAAATCACCCTGATTTGGCCCGCAGCAGCCCACCCCACAGTCGAGGCGCGCTCTACGTCCGAACCCAATACACCACCAGCAGCACCACTAGTTGGCATACCCTCTAACATAGCACCCTCAGGAGGGGCATAACTGTCCACCTCCTCATCAGACAGATGCTGAGACATATCTGATCATCTACAAAGACCAACAGGTTCGCATCAGAGAGAAATTTCCAAAATGCACTAATATGGCATGTATTTAACTTAAATCACTTATAATATTACTCTAAACAAGATAAACTCTTACACCAAATCATATATCCTAGAATCGGCTAAACCTATGCTCTGATGCCGCTAAATGTAACACCCATCGCCTAATCCCAGAGAACTAGATGGCGGATGCCACATTCGGTGTCAAAACACTGACCTCTTCTTCTAATTAGCTCCAAAATACACATTAGAAGTAGTTATGTATCCTTAGTGAGGCAAGCAATTAAAATATAAAATATAGGTTTTAGGGAAAATCTTACTGAAAATAAAATTTAAGCATAAAATAAAATTTTGCAAGAGCTTCCTTTAAAAGTTAACTTGCCATACAGAAAATACGCACACTTCCAATATAATTTCTCCATACTCCAAACCTCCAATTCAATACAAAATGACACATGCACTTCTAAATATTCATCCATTTTACTTAGGTTCTCTCATTAATATTATAATCCATTCATTTCAAGAATATATACATCATTAATCATTCACCACACATAAAATCGAGAATTAATATTTAATCGGACATCGATTTCATTAAATATGATCTCAATATTTACAACTCCAACATTATTTATAATAAGTCTATACATGCCATAGTCCACATCTCTATACATATCCTACTCAAAAATAAAAACTACTCTCTGATGCTTCACCTCCGATCTTCAGGTAGCATCCACCGTTCACAACCTGCGCGTGATAAAAATCAACACACTGAGTGGAAGACTCAGTGGTGCTAAATAATTATAATTTAAGGTAACCAAGCAATAATTCACAACATTTTTGAAAATAAAAATACTCAAATCATAAAATATATCAAGCACAAAAAATGTGCTAATTAAATCCAAATATTTGAAAAAAGGTAAAGAAATCCACATATTGTAAGTTTTTACTAAACTCGGTATAATTTAGAAAATATCATAAATATCATTATGTTTTTTATTT